>LD345193.1:183017-197133 GCA_001465055.1 Ptychodera flava | reverse complement strand
TCATTTCAAATGCATTCACATTATACAAACTAAGAAATTCCAAATTTCAAATGTAATATAATATATTATACCATACCAGTATGTTGATGGCGCAAATGCAGCGATCTGATTGGTCGAGACGTGAAGAGAACCGTTGTATATTCGCGCTTCTGCAGGGCAAAAGCAAAAATCCTTTTCTGACGTTCCACGCCAAAAATTCACATCCATCGACGGTATACCACTCGGTTTTGACCAGTTTACTTCATATATGCATTCGCTATCGCTCGTGCATATATGTAGCGCACTGGTCAAAATCTCGTGGTATACCGTTGCTGGGTGCGGTTTTAAGTATTATAATTCAATGTAATGTAACATAATATAACATATGATATAATATAATACATATAATATGATATGATATAATATTACATTACCTTGCAACGCATCTTTCACTACGTTATATTATACTTATATGAATGTACGCAATAAATCATTATTGTAATTATTTTGAGTGCGTTGTTACAAAGTCTGTTCTGTTTAAATGCTTGCATTGATGTTATGTAAGTTACAATTAAAAGACAAAAAAGCCAAAAGTGTACTTTTTAAGACACATACGACACATATCGACTAATAATCGGAAAGAAATGGTTAGTTGGCTTTAGAAAGTGTCTGCAAACGCCGTAGAGATGAGAGCCAGAGATTGAATAAAGGAAAAAAATTATAGCGTGTTTCCAAGTACACCCTGTGAATTTGAACCACGCATCAGGGAAAAATTCTCGCACAGCGTTCGCTTCTTATAGTGTCTTGTCCGTAGAGGGCTTGTTTTCACTCCTTTTATGCAAATTGCAAGGTCTTGTTGTCTTCCCGGTAAGCGTGTTAAAATACCTACTATTTAACTTGCCAACACATTATCAATGCACGTGAAATGCTCTGTTATTTAATTGTTTATACAATTTGAATTCTTGTCCGTACCAGAATTCACTTGTCAACAATAACAATGCAGTCCGCACACCTGCAGGCTTAGTTGACATGCTAACTTGCTTTGGGAAGTAGAACAAGAAACTCTATAGTTGACGTTAAAAATATAATAGTAAAAAGTGATCAAAATGTACAGCTACTGGCTTTTTAAAGGGAAACGGTCATCGGAACTGCGCCTGTGCGACTTTCTTGTTTATGTATTTTGTGCATGATGTCTAGACGCATCTCATCATCATAGCTGCAACGCAGTTTGCGGTAAAGGGGTGACAGATTTACGACAATGCTGTTCATTACGCCGCGGCCTGCAGTGTACTTCGTGTGTAAGTAACATCGACTTTACATTTCGTCACCAAAACTGAACATGAATATAAATAACTTTCATCAATCAGCATCGTATCTTGGATACAGTGGTTACATTGGTCGCATGGGTCCCATGTGACGACCTTTTGAGAGCGTTTCTGACGACTGCATCCCTTTAAGCCTATGGAGAGGGGGAACCGAACGAAATGGATCATTTTATAAGATATCATCGACTTGCTTAAAACCTGTAGGCCTATTACCGTGGGATTTTATTTGGGCAAAAATAAGGTTGATACACGGTCCCTGGACAGAGAGCGGTGTGATTCACTGGTTGCTGACGAGTGGGTTCATTTCAAGACAAACGTATAAAGTAAGAACTGTAGGGTTGTCCTGCAAGTTTCTTGTCAACACTGTGAAATGAGCCAGAATCGAGCAGGCTGGTTCGCTAATTGCCGCAACAATGGAAGTTAACAGCCTTTCTTCGTCGTTTATTTTGTCTTTTGTTTTGCTTTATGTTTGTATTGTCCAGGAACAACACTAAGATGCAAGCTTGGACAATACCATGGCAATTTGAGCTCAATGTTTTCGAAAACATGTACAAGTCAAGCGTTCAGAAACGACCTGTTGGATTCTCATTTGTGTTTTCTTAAATTTTGCACAGCAACTTTGTTAGATTGGCCTGTATTCCAGTAGTGATCAATAGAAGTTCTGTTCGTTTATTTTTATTGTTGTGTTCGGCACATATACGAGATTGTTGTCGTAATAACTATGAACGCAGTTTGGCGGTTGTGGCAAACCGCGTGCAAAGACGTTAGGACACGGGCTCCAACACGCTCCAATACACCGGACCTTACATTGATAATGGAGTCAGTACACTCATCAGATAGCACCTGAACTTCCGAACGCATAAAAACCCGATGGTAAGACTTTGATCCCGGTAAATTGGCGTTTAAGGGGGCATTTTGGGGAGGCAGTTTTTAAGGGGCTAGTTCTTACAAGCTCTGCTAAGCCCCAAGTCAACACAGTGCAGCCGACGAGCAAATATCAAATTGCCGAGTTTGTTGTACCTGATGAATGAACAATGATGGTATGGTTTGCCCTGCGCGTGGGAACACAGCTCACGTTGCTTGTTGCCCGTGACCCGTGTTATCAACCCCATCGAGCAAATAACGCCGTGACTGGGCATGAGAAAAATTTTCTCAGGCTGATATAAAAAAACCTTTTTTTACGACGAAACGCTTGCACCCGGGAGGGAACCCCAATACCGGTATTGTATCATACCATTTTTGCCATAATTATTGTAAGATTTTAGGCATAGCGTCGTGTTTCCGAGTTCCACCGCAATTCCCTGAGTTGGAGCAAGATGTACCTGGCGGCAGGGCGTGTACACACATTTTGTCAGGTCCTTTGAACATAAAGTTTTATAAACTTGTAGCGTTCCATGGGCACCGTGTGTTTGTATTCATGTTCAGTTTTGGTGACGAAATATAAAGTCACAGTTCCTCCACCCACATGAACTCAATGTTTCACTTCCGAAGCATACGTAGGCTGCAGCGTAATGAACAGCATTGTCGTAAATGTATCACCCCTTTACGGCATAAGATGTGTTGGTTTTGCGTTTCATTGTGGTGCGGAGCCGGCGGCCAAAACTTTGTCAAGCGAGAATGAACAGTAGCTGCCCATGGTGAGAGTGCCAATTGCAACTCCTACAAGACGCACTATGACAAGCAAGAAAAACAGAAATTTTAATTGTATTGTTTTAGTGGGAGCCCCTGAAGCGAATCTGAATATTTCAGCCTACGAGCAAAGACGTGTTTATTCGAACTGGACTACACAACGCAGAATTGACCAAATCATGCGAATAGGACGATTGCTCGGAAACATTGATATTGACCAGTCATTCGGTTTCTCCGCTGCCCAGTGCTTCAACCAACAACCGCATATTTGTCCTCAACTCTGTATGTGGTAGGATTTATAGCCGAGCGCAAGGCAGGGCGTCATCGTGACAAGCCAATTTTTTCCGCAAGCGAAAAAATCTTAAACAAATAAAAAGTAAAGTAAAGATCTAACCGACATATACATTTCTCAACACCAACAATGAGGACTGCGTGCACCACAGGGACAAAACCCTCAGCAGTGTATCGATTTTGGCGATGCCGGGGGTGACTTTGCACCCCTCCACAAGTGACACGCTCACAGGTGTCAAGGAAAGTGGATAGCAACAGGTAGCGATTGTACACATTCTCACGCTCTGATAGTCACGCGTCAAACGCGTTCTCATAAAGGGCGCATGACCTGTTATGACGTGACTCAGTTTAAGTACACACGCGCGTGATATCCAACCATTTTCCCCCTGTCAGCGACGATTCAAATATACGGCGGGATTCGTACGAAAAATGCCAAGAATTTTACAGCTCTTACACGGAAACGTTATGCGACCATATTTTATTGTTAGGCATAAAGAACCATTGACTTGTTAAACAATTTATTTTTAACTTTGTGATATGACGAAAGCGTTCTAATATACTGTTTGAAAGTTTGTCCGGTTGAATTGGACGATGCGTAGAGTCATGGCCTAACTTAAACGATTTTGTTTGCCAGAAATAAATGCATGTTGGCGAATTTACTTTTTAAAATAATACTGCTACAATTCACTCACACACACACACGCACACACAGACACATACAGACACACACATACACACTGGTCGTCGCGACCGAGTAGATACAATTTTGCAAGTATGAACACAACCCTGTCAATTTATTTGGAACTTTATACACTGTAAAGAAAAAAATTGAAAGGACGATCTCGTTCCATGCCCATTTGAAAACGTTTCTTGTGGCCAAAAGGTCCTGTTTCCTATCGTGCATATCAAAGGATTTGTAAAAACTAGTTACAGCGTGCATATTCCGTATATTCCCTGAGCATGCTGCGACCTGTGCGAAGGGGTCACCGTTAAAAACAAAGTGTCCACATAATCTCATTGAAGGGGGCGCTGCGTATCGTGTCAGCAGCGACGGGCAGCTGGGCCCTTTCAACAGGTGTCAACGCGTCTAAACGTGGCATATATTTGAACAACACAAAAAAGGAGCACAGACGATTAAACATTACAAAAAGGTTTGGCTATTCAGACTATCGCTTTTTGTAAGATTTGTTTATACAAAATAAGAATGTATTTTTCGGCAGCTTCAAGGAGTTCGCCCATTAAAACCCAGACTTCAGTGGACTCGTAATGTTCAGTATTAGCAGTAGACTGACTCCCAGCCAACTGAGTGGGCATAGATATCAAAATTGAAGAAGGAATAAAATTCAGCAGACTGTCGCGGTAGTGTCAGGCTGTTGCGTAGATCATTGTGTTCATGTGGTAGCTTGGCCAGCCAGTGTCTGCTGCCGAGAAGAGCCAAGTGACCGGGTCCCGTCTATATTGGTTGTGTCAATCTATATATATCAGTGGACTCTGATGGTAGCAGGAATGTCAATGTGGAGTGTAAAAGCATGAACATCAAAAAAGACTTACAATCATTGGCTGATATCTTAAATAGATGGTCCAATCATTATCTCGTTGATTCCATGACTATGGGGAGTCGCGTCGTCGTGTTTCCATTTTAATTCTGATTTTGCACAACCGTCGCATATATAGAAGAGATATACTGAGGAACGAAGCGCGACAAACTGTTCTCGTTAACTGTTTAAAAACTCTCTTTCTTTAACAGCATATTTTCCCATTTAAAGAGTTATGTATGATGACAACAGCTAACTTGGAGGAGGCATTTCAATTATAGTTGGTGGGTTCGTAAAATACAGTTTCTTGTTCAAGTTCGATTCCCCAAATCATGTTGAAGTAGTGGGCAGCCTTTCAACACAGCCCGTCATGTCCAATATTATTATTAAAGACCAGATTTTTGTCCAGACCCGAATTCATATGTCAACAATGATAAATTTAAAGGGGTTCGAATGCAAACGATTAAATGTAATTTGAATATTCAGTCCAAACATATATTACCTCGAAAACTTTGAACAAGTCTGCACAAACTGAATATTTGACGCACTTGGAATTGAAAAATAAACCTGGGAATGGAATGTATACGGTATTTTGACGGGTCGTTTGCATCTACAATTTACTTGTAAATTGATGTAATTAATCCAGTACATGAACTCAGGATCTGTGTCACAGTTTTTGTGTTGTCGGAGATTCAAACGCAGAATAAAACGCATTCATTTAAATCTGTCTCACTGCGCATGATTGAGAAATAACTGGGCTTCTCATATTGTGTACGATATTAGTTCAAAATCGTTCTCAGTTTGTTCACTGTGAACAAACAAAACAAGACTGGATACCCGATGACTGAGCCGAATGTGCCCGAACTAAACAGCGCCGTCAACGTCAGGTTGAAAAGTACACCTCGTATAAACACTATTTGGTTATCGCTGTCGTGTATGTCGACCAGTTGAGTTTCCCCGGTTTCTTTGATTTTACACTATTAAGTATGAAATTAACTCTAAACGCCCCTCTCAGAAACTATCATCAAATGAGGTCGCATTTCTTCTTTTCGCGGCGGAAGAATATTTTTCGAAAACCTTGTTTGCTTGTTGCAATTGCGCCATAATAATACAAATATTGATGAATGACATCCTGTAAGGAAATGAAAAATACCTTGAAATTTTATTGTCAGTCTTTGGACTATCAACGCGAAATTTACTGGTCAGTCAGATACAGCACATACAGGAGTTTGTTATGTTCGATTAGGCGCTGACAAAGATGTCTGCCTTCTTTATTGAATAATGGGTGTGGCCAGTGGCCTGTCATGGCTCTCAGTGTGAAGAGATTACAGAACATCTATCTTACCTCCATGGTAGAAGTATAATACAAGCCAATTTGCATCTTAATGAGCTCCAACCGGCCGAATCTGAACACGAGAGCGTAGCTATGAATAATTGATGGCGGGGTCACCAAAGGACGCGGACGGTATCAAACGCAGGAAGCGTTGGAAGTTGTTTACTTGGGGAATCCATGGAAAATCAGTGACCTCGACTTTGGTCACTGGGGTTGAATGACTCAATCGCGTGTGCAGGATGCATGGAGCATTATCAACACAACCTTAGTTCGATTTTCAGATGCTAGCCGACTTCCAATCCTTCAACTTGAACAGGCAAACAAGCTCGTCAGAAGGACCGCAGTGAACGGTAAGTTTGCCTGTTTTAGGCACTGATAAAACACCACAACACGCCGACTGACGCCCACGTGCCTCACAAGTTCCCCTTTGAGCGCCAAAATTTTGTTCGGGAATCGCTTACGCGGCCAGAATACCATATTTGATATTAACACCGGGCATCCTGGAGTTTTTCAAGCAGTATTAATCGCTAACACGTTTTAATATCGATTTCTGCGGACTGAATTCCTCAAGCTATTGAAGTTCTTGGCATCTTGCAAACATTCTTACCAAACACAAATATACCGATTCGAAGTGAGACAGATCTTGTTGTGTTGCCCAACAGAGTAGAGGATCATAACAAAATAATAACCTCGTCTCCATAACAAACCGAGCAACGTTTACATCCGATCGTGTTGCGATCGTATTTTAGTTTTGTGTCACATGATTTCCGAGTGTGCACGGCAGAGTTGTATGACGCCAAAGTTATGCTTAGAGATATTGGTATAGATACATTAACATAGATGCATACTGACACACACATACAAACGGATAGTACGTACAAACAGATAGTACATACATACATACATACATACATACATACATACATACATACATACATACATACATACATACATACATGGCGACACGGTATTTGTAGATATGTATAGGTTCTGGTTTACCACAAAAGACGTGTGTTTATCTTATTTGCAATGAAAGATGGCGTAAAGGAATCTCGCAAGATATTAACATGTTGATACATATTTCGCTATTTGTAGTAGGTTAAGTATATTATCTTACTTCAACGGCACCGGTTATGGCAGTTATATGATACGAACCTTTCACAGTCGGACAATACCTGCCAATATGATTTTGTAACATTATAGAAGGCCAATTTATGCTCGACTTCCAAAATAAATGTATCCATTTGCACTAGGAGTTTTAATTAATATTGTTCGAGACGATAATGAGTCATTATCAATGCAGCATAGTCATGAGCAAAATAATTGTGCATTGTATGTTCACTGAATGTGCAGCGTGACTTTGGAAAAGTTTGCGTCTTTGATAAATCGCTGGGTGGTATTTGCCAAGTTATAAACGATCTTGCCGACGATGATAAAAACGAAGACGAAAAGAATGTGATAGTGGTGGTTACTGTTGTGTGGTGGTGATGATGATGATGACGGCGACGACGACGACGACGACGACGACGATGACGACGACGATGATGATGATGATGATGATGACGACGACGACGACGACGACGACGACGATGCTGATAATGATGATGAAGTGATAATGATGATGATGATGATGATGATGATGATGATGATGATAATATGATGGTGACGACCGCCAAACACGTCTAATAACTTGACAGCGCATGCCCCATTACTTCGCGTTCTTCATGATATCATTGATACAATAGAACCGTGATAGCATCGTCGTAAACCACGTGCCTCTTTACGGCAACAGCTCAGCGCTACCCGCCAAGAGATTTTTGCGTAGGTCAGCGGAGCGGAAATTATTGCTCTGGCTTGCGAGAATGCGTGATAGTGATTGAAGGCTAAGCATAGGACCATTGTCGGTTCACAAACAAAAAGCCAATCTTCAACGATCAAAATCAGGGTCACAGTGTTCTATGGTTGGAAGACAAAGTCAAAAGCACATACTTTTCTTGAAGTTCAAGATAATAAGGTCGTTCAACTTTTTGAACTTCACAGTTGCATGGCATACTCTGACGCAAACGGACTAGAATTCTGTCAAAGAATTTAGTCAAAGTTGAGTTTACTGTTTAATTTCAAAATGATTAATGGCCATGATATTTCAGAAATAGCGATAGTTAACCAATATCAAGGGCCGCTGGCTGTAACGTTTGATGATTTTTTTCACTATTTCTGTTTTGTTTTGTATGTAAATAACAAATTTTTGTTCTACTCCCCCAAAGGATGCTGAGAGGCACCCACGATTCAGTTTGTAAATACAGTATATACACTTGTACAATGTTATGTTGTTGTTTACACATAAATTCACGTTTGAAATAGAAAATCCACTCGTCAACAATAACAAAGCAGTTTACACATGCAAGTACAGACTGAGTTGACAAGTAGAATGCTGAGTATTTCAACATTGGGAAGTAGAACAAGAAACTGCAGATGACATTAAGAAATAGAAATAGGAAAAATCGCCTTACGTTAAGTACTTGGCCTTTGAGGGACAACTGTCACTTTTGATAGCATGTCAGTTATTTTGTTTTTGTGGTTATATGATTTAGACACATCGTCTTCTTTTTTCCTGCATAAGTTTGTTCATTTGAAAAAGGCGGAAATTCCAACACAACGAATCGAGGGCGATATGCGATACTGTTGACTAGTTTTTGAGATCGATGTTTGTCCAAACCGATATTCCGTTATCAACAATGACGTTTAATATTGTTCACAGCCCATGTTTAAGATTGAACTCTTGCATTTCGACGTAACAACAAAAATGACAGCCTCTTTAGCTTTCATAACGAGGTCACGTGATTTTTTATTGTAACGAAGGACACACTATATGAGTAAAGTAGTCTTAAGAAAGTGATGTTATCAGTTTGTAAAAACTTTCAGTCTACTTAAAGAAATGATGAACAGATTTATGTTTATGTACATGGTTTAGAGTTTCAGTGATACCGAAACACGCCTTCTTTGATTAGTGACTTTCACTTCTTTTATGGCTATCTAACTTTGACCCCGTTGTTCTCGTCAAAACTAGCAACCTTTGAGGGATGCATTGTTCAAGAAGCTTAGCTTTCCATGATTTGAATTTCTGTCATTCCTTCTTCAAAGCGGACACGGTAATTTCAAAGTTTTAGGTTCTCAGTGGGTGATCTCTCTAGAGAATATGAAATATCTTGTATAGAATTTGAGGGCATCGGAAAATTTGAAGCTATGAAAGGCTTCGTTAGAGTTTGTAGAATTGGAACTCCGCCACAAAACTTTGTAATCATCTGAATGCCTCATTTGCATGATACGATGTATTTGACCATGAATATGAATCCAAAGGCGGATATACGATCGAGTGCTATCACCCTGTTGTCGAAATCCTGGTTCATTGTGCGGTTCATATCATAGACTTCGGAGAGTCATTGCAAGTCGTCCGTGTTTTCTTAAATATTTGCATAATGACACCGTCAAAACCCGCCGATCAGTTTTCAGCAGACACGCGCCATTGGAACACAATAGGGAGTGCATTTCATCAACTGCGTGAGGAACTCTACAAGAAAAGCATCCTTTTAGTCTTCAAGGGCTTTTTGAGGTGATGGATCTTAAGTCATTTTCACAACTTCAATCAGTTTATTGATAAACTTCAATGGATGCCGCACGACTTCTATTGCCGATTGTTTAGACGTTCCATTTGGATGCACGTTACCCTGTTTTCGTTTGGGTTTTTCAGGGGACATCTTGGTGACAAATAGTTTCTGATAAAATGTTGAATGATACTTGAATGGCCTTTGGTCAACAGTGTTACGAACCTACAGCTTGGTGTTGTACATAAAAACTCTACAAACATAGTAGCGAGCATTTACACGATATCTGCGTGTGCTGTACACAGTGGTACATTGATATATAGAGAGAAAAATAGATAATTCTATAGATACAGAAATACATAGATACACACACATGCATAAATCCATGCATGCATCAGATGCATGCATGCATGCATACATACATGCATGCATACATACATACATAAATACATACATAAATACATACATACATACATACATACATACATACATACATACATACATACATACATACATACATACATACATACATACATACATACATACATACATACTTTAGCACTGTCAAGGTTAAGTTCAACCTCATAGATAAAGACAAGTGCGAATATTTACTTAATGCTGGATAACAAATGAACGTTGTAGTAATGGCCCGAAATAACGTATTTGTTGACAACATATCCCGCTAAAGAATTTGGAAAGTTGCCAGTTTCGCTCTCAAAGTACAAGAAGAAAAATGTGAAAACCAGTGGAGTATGTTAACATTATTACAGGAGTTAAGCGCGCGATCTTGATCTTTGATACCTTACGTGTTAGAAAACACGATCGGACGGAAGATGGATCGTAGTTTTGCCGGGTCAAACTTTAAAAGACTAATTTCATTAAGGTCCAATGGCCTGGATGGACGACGTGTGGTCCCTTGACGCGGGAGGGGTACTCTAAATATTTTCATACGGGGACCCGCCAAAGTTGAAAGCATCTACACACGTATACTCCCAAAATTGACGAATTATTAGGGATTGCTTGATAAAAATAAGGGGATATATCAAGGTTGTTACTATTCTATAGCATGTGAATGTTTCCCCAAAAGAACTGGAACGTTTCCTTTGTTATTGGCCAATATTTAGTTTTTCCCAAAGAAAAAGTGACCAATTTGGGCGGCACGCACCCCTACACTGTTCTACAGGAATAACCCCAGGGGTCACTTCTGAAGCTTTACTGCTGGCTAAAGTTAGCTTATGGTGTCACAACCGTGGGCAGAAGTTAAGTAGCTAGTATTGTAGCTATCGGTATCTTAATTCACAGAAACAAGATGAGACTTTTTTCATATAGAATATGTTTTAATCAAAATGAGAGAGAGAGAGAGAGAGAGGGTGAGAGGGGGAGAGAGAGGAGGAGGGAGGGGGATCGCAGACGAGCGATAGAGTAGACATCTTAGAAAGGAAAAGCGGAAGATTTTCACAGTAAAATCTATTCTGATATGTTTACAAAGTCTCTACTCTGAAAAAGTGAAAAAAAAACACCATGAGAGCTACTCCAACAACTTCTTATTCAAATGGCGTATAGACGCACCTTCTGATGACGTCATTTCTACTGATATCCATCGGTAAATATGGGTCACTGACCCTCTCATGAGCGACACTTAACGGTAACAGCAACGGACCAGCTCTCTCTAAATATAGTTACACTCCAAAATACGGTCCGCTGTGCACGGCACGACTGCTAAGCTCCTGTACTCCTTACCGAAGTCCACACAGAAATTTTCCCGCCAGGAGCTGTTCGTCTGCGCCAGGATTTACGCGCTCTCAATTTTTATTGGGTAAGAACAGTAATATACACAGCGCATCTGCCGCTCACTACAGCTTCGTTCTGAGTTCAAACGACAGTCTTCCCGCGCTCTAATTTGGCATACATTTTTCCCTGACAACCACTTCTACAGGTAGGCTAGTTAATAAGTTATTTCCACCAGCTTGTGAGTGTTTATAGAATTATTTGCGCTCTTCCACGTTTGTTGAACCGAGCATACGTACATCAGGCGAGTCATTCGCACGCTACTTCGAACGCCTGACAACGGACGCCCACATGGTCATCGGAAGTTGAAGACACGAAATATCCGCTGTAGAAAAAAGGAGCAACATATCAATAGTTTCAGAAGAATTCTTATTTGTGGAAGGATGTTCGAAGATTTCCAAGTAAACATCGAGTCTATAGTATTTTTAAGCTTGCTTTAATGTTTAATTCGCAAGGTGTACGAACCGTGGCCACGTGCACTGCTGTCGTACGATAACGAAGGCCGGCGATGTCAACACAGTACTCTAACATCACTGTGTGAAATATCGCAATATCGTCATGAGATCTTTTATGATATATAAATACTCAAGCTTGTTTTAATGTAGGCATGGTTTTACGTCTAATGAGAGGATAAATTCTATAATTAAATCCAAGGCAAAGGATATACACTTAGATTATTTTGTCGGCGTGCCTCCGTCATACAATTACACGCTTATTCAACGAAAGGCAGAACAGGAGGGAAGAGGTATGGAGCTGCATGTTTTAGCGTTAGGTTCGAGGGACACTATGTAAACTGACCCAAATTTCGTCAGAATCGAACAGGGGTCACAATTAGAAAGCCACCGGCATTCGTATCTGAGGCGAGTTATACGCGCAACAAAACCATGAGACACAGACATTTATACGGGCATCAAGAGTACCCGATTATCTTTACAAATCAAAGAAAGAAAGAAACAGAAAATGGAACGGTCACCTTACGATAGAACGACAAAAATGACCGAATCTTTGAGTGAAGAACTTGCAAGACTATTTGCGTACGCCATTTGTGGATGTAGAATTTTATGAACCAATCGTCTTCATTCAGAATTTCCTTTAATTTTCTTTAACTCGAGATAAAATCGAAGTTTGTTGTAATTACATTTAAGTATGCTATACAGGCTGTAGTCATACCGTATAGTGGGTGAACTTTTAAGTTATTGTTTATTCTCGATGTGTCACGTCTGTAAACTTGAATACAGTACCATTTCCGTTTGAAAACCATCGTTTAACTGTCTATTTTACAACGGTTGAATTTGTTGAACAGCAGTCTGCCCTTCACTGGCAGGGTCACAAGGATCCCGCTTGTTGCAGTGTGGCCTGATATCTTTTGTGTGCCATTTCGAGTGAATCAAGTTATTATGACGTCATCGTATCGTTGGCTTTTCCCAGCCGTCCCGGGTCAAAATCCGTACCCTTTCGATCCGACTGGGCGTCTTTTGGCGCCAAAACGACCATACGGTTGTGGCATTGTAATAGTGTAGTATTGATATCCTACAGATAACGTTCAGCGCACTGATCACATCTGAAATTGCAAAGTAGGGCCTACTTGATCGGCAGCCAGTTTGTTCACACGCTCGCCGAGATATTTTACTTGTCGCTACTTGCAGAGTCCAACAATACATATGTCCATACATTAAAAATAATATACTTAAAAATCAGGGTGCATATACAGTTTACTAACCGATAGAAATACGGAAGTTTGACTTGCAACCGGCATATTGCTAATTTGGAGCGGACGTTGAATAAATGTTTGTTTACGTCAGACCATGGTGTTTACTCGTTAAATTGACCATGGTCGAACGACCAAATAGCCAGCCCTCTTGGAATTCAACCGGCTTTTATGTTGGCGAAGAAGTGGAAATAGTGTCTATTGACGATGTGATGTGTTTACTCGCCTAGCGACGAAACATCGCTGACACCGTCAGATCTGCGACAGGAAGACGATGTCACTGAACCGTGTCGTCACTTGACACACACCGAGGTCTGGGATTGTTGAATATATACATTCTTTATGCATGTCTCGTTCACAGGAATATTTTAACTCTCATTCCAGCTGCCATAAATAACCCTTTTTCGCGGATAACCAAGAATTTGTCCTGCCTATGTTCAATCTGTCAATTTTCATGGGGCAAATTTGAACCTCAACTGACGCTGTACTTCGTGAGTAGTTCTCGAGTAACTGGTACGTACGTGTACCAGTGAAAGTTGCCGCCATTCGATGCGGCGGTGTTGTGTCGTCTTGCGTTGTGCCGTGTTACATTTAAGTTTCACCGTATTCTGTCACCGTGTGATCGGTGTCGCAAAATTAATCCCATGATATATGTCATGTTATATTTGCGTCATACTAATATATTTGTATGTCATGCCATGTAATGTCTTGTCATCAAGTTCCGATTTTAAAGGAAATTTCCAAGAAATTGTAATGCCTCCGTGGCGTATGATGACTTTTGTGATATCGAACAAGTGAGCATGGGCGGTCTCCTCAGAGAATGTTGGCGCCATGGACATGTTATGGACAAAAGTGACGATCATTTAAGCCACACAAATCTGGATGCGAGACCCAAACTGAAGGGTTTTCCATATATATATATATAT
>LD345193.1:149598-173919 GCA_001465055.1 Ptychodera flava | reverse complement strand
TTCGGCAGCCCACTACAATAAATTGACTTTATGTGTTACCCATGACCCTCTTAACGGGCAGACGCCTTTGGTGGCCCACTCCAATTAGGTTTACTTCATGCAATGACCATGATCAACCCTCTTTACCAGCGGGCCGCCTTCGGCGGCCCACTACAATAAATTGACTTTATGTAATAGCCCATGACCATCTTAACGGCCGGACGCCTTCAGCAGCCCTGTCCAGTACAGTTTACTTTATGCAATGGCCATGATCGACCCTCTTAACCGGCGGGCCACCTTTGGTGGCCCACTAGAATAAAGTTAACTTTACGTAATGGCCCATGACCCTCTTAACCGGAGGGCTGCTTTTGGCAAACCACTCCAATAAAGACTTTATACAATGTCCATGGACATAAGTTTTCGATGGAAATGAAGTTAAAAATTGCCTCACAGCTGTCCTAATTAACAGACGTTTGCATGGTTGTGGCTGAGAAGTTTGTGCACTGGCATCTCTGCTGCACGGATTAAGTGCGATACGTACCGGAGTTCAAATCCAAACTGTGAGGGTAAATTTGACATATGAGTTTTGGTTATTTTTCAGCGGGGGGGGGGGGGGGGGGGGGGGTCATCACATTTTTTCGTCTGACAAAGGGGGGGGTCATCTTTTTTTCACGAAAATGCAGGGGGTCTATATTTTTTTGAACACCGGGCACAAGAGTTTGCCGGCCCCCCAGGCCGTAAAAACTGAACGGTCCCTTATACGAGGGAAAATCTGCATACACGTGAGAATTTCCCGCCATTTAGCTGTATTTAAATGAGAAGTCAATATCCGATCAACACGTGACCGCGCGGCCGGCTAGACATGAACTCAGCGTCCGAATAACGTGAATATATGGCAACGTCGTCGCAGTGCACGAATCAGAAAGGCGACCCGACTGCGTGATATTCCAACATCTCTGTCAGGTTTGGCGAAAGATTGGCTTAAACCGTTATGTTTACATGTGTGTGTCTTGTTTTGTGTCAGCTCGAGTCTCTGTCATGTACCCCAGAGCAGGGGCGGGGTTAGCTGCAGTACAGTAGCTTGGGGTTTTGCCTGGGAGTTTGGGTTGGACGGCAAATTACCAGATCTGGTTTTGCCGTCCGACCCAGGCAAAACCTCGAACTACTGTACTGCCGCTAGGGCGGGGTAAGCCTAATTCCCACATACCATGATTCACGTTATGCAGTTTAACTTTAAGCTGGAAACGGATGCATTTTCACTCAGATTTACTTTGATCGATTCCACGTACATTGATAAATCACTGCTAGGACTTTTAAAGGCGCCTTTTGTATGCATGAAGTGGTGGCCTGCGATATGTTTGTTTACGAATTCTACTCGCAGGGCCCAAGGTTATTACAGTAAGGGACTGGATAGAAATTACAGAGAGGGAGGGACGGTGTTTTTTTTTAAATGACGCGATGAGTAAAATAGTGACATGCGCAACTGAAAATGTTCACTGATTTATCGGCCCAGTTGTAAGATCAAGGTGAAAGGTCATTCTGGCCACGTGGAATTTTGTAAAGAAACTTTCTCCAACATCAGACTTCTATCTGTATTGAATAACATAGAATTAGACGCGCATAACTAGTAAGGTACAGGATGATGAAAGGGTCAAAGGTCAGGGACAACCCAAACTTCGGATGTGCAATTTGGTTCCATACCAGTCATTCTTCATTAGACACTAAGCCCTCTTGGACTTTCATATACGAAAAGATAAAACCATAACTTAGCTGCAGAGTTGTAAGGCAGGGCAAAGGTCATAGAAAATTCCTAAAAACAATACTTTAAAAATCTCAAAAAAGAGTTCCTGTGACCTTGAAACTTGGCACATAGGAACCTGGCCCTATGGTCTACAAAAAATTGTAAACAAATGGGATTGATGATTTTGATGCAAATGAGGTGAATTTGAAAGATAGAACCGGAGATGGCCCAAGAGAAAGGGTCTAAATGTTATTGATGTCGATTGTGACACATAGGGGAGGTTTCTGAACGGCCACCATGTTGAAAAACACAGTCCCTCCCTCCCTATAATTTGTGTCAAGTCCCTTACTGTTATATCATCGGGCCCCTCCGTGGAGACTTTATGGTAGTGGTACACACAAATCGCCGGCTATCTCTTCATGCATATAAAGGCGCCATTAAAGTCTTAATGGTGAGTTATAAGTGTACATGAATAGATTTGAGTGAAAATGCATGTTTCTAGCTTAAACAGCAGAACATGGATCGTGAATAGTGGGACTTGCTGCTTGAATAATCTCCTGCCTCCCCCGAGGTCATGTCAAGGTGGTAAAAAGCAATATGTCTATGAATTTTGAACTTGATCTATCTGTCGTTGAGGTATCTTGTCCCATGTTTTCATCACATGTTTTGTCCGTGTGATGCAATGCTATGCTATTGAGCCTGAAGCCCCGGCATCGTCGTAAACGTAGAGCCTTTTTACGGCAACAGCTTTGTGCTGCCCATAAGATGTGATTGGCTAATTCTGATGACATGTCTTCATAAACACCCCCCACAACACTTCTGCTGTTTCCCAGCGTAATTTGAGAGCTTAATTTTTGCGTTGGTCAGCGGAGCGGAAATCATGCTCTGGCCTGCGAGAATGTGCCCCGGCAGCTCCAAGGGCACTTAAAAAGAGTATGCAAGTACGTAAGCCTAGTTCAAGGACCATTTGGTCACAAGTCACTTGTAGTCTATTCCGCACTGTGTCTATGCGCCCCATAGACGTGTGCATTGCCCGAGAAGAACCGAGCCAAATTTAATGATTCACGATCTGCATGTTAAGGTAGAACTAGATGCATTTTCTCTCCAATGTAATTTATCGATTCATTTTCACGGATAAATCAACATTCAGGCTTCAAAGGCGCCTTCTCAATGCATGAATTGGTGACCAGGGGATGTGGGTTTACAAATTCTATAGCAAGGGGCATGCATGTATAGTAAGGTACTCGGCAGAAATTAAAGGGGGGAAGGGCCAGTGTTTTTCAAAATCACATTGTGAGTACATTGTGATGTTAAAAATCGATCAATCAAAATTCTGTACATTAATTTTGTAGACCATATGGTAAGGCCATGTAAAGAAAACTCTTTGTTTGCCATCTTTGGATTTTTGAAAAACTTACCAGCCAGGCAGGGGAAAAAAGAGAAACAGACAAAAAACACCAGTGTATCAACATATGCTATATTTTTATTTGCTTTCCCTTGGAAAAAAAAATATTTTTAACATTGTGTTTGTTGTTTTAATTTTCTCTGAAACCTACCAGCACACGGATGGCAAACAAATAATTTTATTTAAAGCGCCTAACCTTGCTACATTTCAAACATAAAGGTCTTAAGCCATGTTAATTTTAAGAAGATTTTTTAGTCCCCTGGACAAAGTTCAGGGGACTGATGGTTTGGGCTCTGTCCATCTGTCCGTCCGACTGTCTGTCCGTCTGCAGATATCTCAGACATGCTTGAGCCAATTCCTTTCAAACTTGGTAAAAGGATAAGACACTTTGACGTACATATGCATGTTCAGGTGTGGCATGCATAATTTGTTCTAATTTGCATAATTACAGATTTTCGAAAATAAGCTGTTTCTTATTAGACTGCACCAAATTTAATGAAACTGTACACATGTTGATCATACAGAGCTCTAATAGCACACAAAGACATTTGTATTGTGTCAATTAATTTCTTATTTGCATATTTATGAATTTCATGATTCTGGTAATGTTTCAATAAATACTGTCTCATATATGATGAAACTTCTTACAGATGTCTTTATCCCGTTTCTTGCCAGACAGTATCACTTCCCCATCGACGTACTGCCTAAACTGCTCCAATATCTCCAATTACAAATGTTGCCTCTTTGTCGCTCTAGCGACCAAACCAGGTGAAAGTCATCGTCACATTTACATTACCTTTAAGCTTTAAGGGATTTGGGGCTGCATTTTTCAATTTCGAGCAAAATCAGCATGTGACAAGAAAGATTTCGCTCTTTAAAGGTGAAATGAAAATTTGCTTATATATTTAGGATCTGCTTGTCCCATTGCTGTTGAAGTTGATATGCATGTTCCTAAAGATGACCTTCCAGTACCTAAGTTGCAGACCTTATTTGCTTTTGTCATTCTTGTTTTTCTAGTTTAAATATTTCTTGAAAGGACCAATTCAAACCGAATTTGAGCTCATAGTGTCCTTGATGGTATTTTTCGAAATGGAAAAGCAAAACGTGTAAAAGTTTTGAACAGTATACTTCCCTGTTGGAATCTTCATTTCAGGATTTGTGGTCTGAAATAATTAAGATTTTGAAATGCTGTGCTTCAAGCCAAAAACAATTCACTTAGTTTTCCAAATTTTTTTTATCTTATTCCAGGATACCCAAAGGGTATAGAAGGTGAAGGCATGATAGATCCCGCTGCGAGTCACACCAACGGTCATCTACGGTAGTTCCCAAAGCTCTGTAGAGATTACAGACATAGCCAAATCGCTTCATAGTGGACCCACAATCATTGCCACAGAAACGGTACCAGTCAACTCCCAGTCTGACAGGGACAGTGCTGTTGCCATGGCAACGGTTCCAGCCAAGGAGCTACAACAGCCAGAGAACAAGTTGCCAAGCAAAGAAATCACGGTTTGTGTTCTCAGTTCATGCATGCTTCACTAAATTTACCTTGTCTTGAAGACCCATATTGAGCAATTTTAAGCTGAATACAAAGCCAAAAGGATACGCAGTGATTTCAAAAAAGGCTCTGTAATAGTCTTTTTATTTTCCTCTGTTCAATGGAGCATTTAATTGACATAATGTTACTTTGTGAATTTGCTGGCCATCTTTTAGATGATTAGCCCTTGTCTTTTGAAAGTGTACTTAGTGCTTACACAAAGATGTGCAAACTTCAACAGAGTTATATTTATTCAGCCAAAAACAGTTTTTGCTGTATGTAAATCCCAAGCAAATGTGATAGAAATGCATATATAACATGAGTATGAGAAATGAATGATTCTTGTATTGTTATGCAAATTTTTAAGGACCAGTGGATTTTACCTTTGGACCAGTGAAAAAAAAAACAGGTCACTGGTCCTGGGACCAGTGGGTAAAAAGGAAAATTTTCAGGCCCTGTTTTCCATTTATGAGTGTGTCGCTAATGTTTTGATTTCTTTTGTATGTGATGATAGGTCTCATCATGAATAGATTCCTTAGTGTTTGGTCTTTTTCTATTTCTTCCCAGTTCTTAGAAAGTGCTTGATTGATGTCATTTGTTTTGATATGTGGATTGTATGTGGTAGTAAACATCAACATATTAGTGTTGTTGTTGTGTGTTTGTATTTTAAATGTGTTTTTTTTGGTGTTGCGTAATCTGTTCCCGCATTGATGTTTAGTATTTCTTGTTGTAAATATCCTCTTTGTGGTAATATTTAGCTCCGCTGTCAGAGACGCGGAGCTTATCAAACAGGTTGATTTTCCGTCGTCGTCGTCCGTCAACAATTGCCTTCTCCTCTGAAACCGCAAGTCCAATTGCTTTGAAATTTTATATGCAGTTCACTTGGGGTGACCTCACTTAAGTTTCTTCAAATTGTGGTAAAATTTGCATATTTGTATTTTTGGGGCGTTTTTTGCTGTTTTTGGTAAAAAATCATCTCTGAAACAGCTCGTCCGATTGCTTTGAAATTTGATATGCAGTTTACTTAGGGTGACTTTAGTCAGATTTGTTCAAATCGTGGTGAAATTTGCATATTTGTATTTTTAAGGCAATTTTTGTTGTTTTTGGTAAATAAATCTTTAAACATCTTCTTCTTCAAAACAACCGATCAGATAGCTTTGATATTTGGTACATAGGTCCCTAGGGATGATCTATTCCAGATTTGTTCAAATTGTGCAGAAATATGCAAATTTGCATTTTTAAGGCAATTTTTGCCATTTTTGGTCAAAAAATGTATTTCTCTAAAAGTACTGGTCTGATAGCTTTGAAATTTGGCATACAGGTTCCCATAGATGAACTACGTAATATATATTGAATTTCTGATGAAATCTGTAATTTTGTATTTTTGGGGCATTTTTTGCCATTTTTGGTCCAAAAATGTGTATTTCCTGACTTACTCATCTGATAGCTTGAAATTTGGTATACAGGTTTCTATAGATAAACTAAATGATATTTATTGAAATTATGATGAAATCTGCAATTTGAATTTTTGGGGCAATTTTTGCCATTTTTGGTCAAAAACTTTTATTCTCAACAAAACTACTCATCAGATACCTTTGGTTGACGTGTTCGTAGGGATGATCCGATGTGATATATTCAAATTATGATGAACTCTTCAATTGTGTATTTTTGCAGCTATTTTAGCCACTTTTTCCTGGTCACTGAAATGAGCTATCAAAGATTTCCACCTTCTTCATCAACATGTGTCAAAAATAGTTATTCTCTACATAAACACAGCGGAGCTATATCGGCCGCTAGGTCGCTTGTTCATTAAATGTGATGTAATAAAGGGAAAGCGGCTCCACACACTGTCTATTATATTTGTGTCGTTCCCTGTGTTCATCTTTTTGTGTGTGTGTTTGGCTATTGGTGTAATGTCTGTCAGTCTCTCAGTGGGCCCGATATTTCAAAACGGCTCATCAGATCAGAATCAAATCTTGTACATAGATTCAGTTTACAAATGGCAAGAACTGATTAGTTTTGGTGGATGTGGCTTGCTCACTTTTTGCTCATTTGCATAATTAATAATATTAGAAAAAACATATGCATTGAGAACGACTGCACACAATTTGATGAGATTTGCTACAAATATTGATCACACCAAGATATGTCAGCTATTAAAGGCATTTAGGGGTGACATGAAAGATAATTGCTCATTTGCATATTTAATGAACTTTCCTAATTAGGGATATATATCTCAGTTGACTTGACCAAAGTTACTGAAACTTGCTATGTATTTTAAAGATACTATGATATAAAATTATTGAAAATTGTTAAGCATTTTCACTTCAGCCAATTCCTAATTTGCATATTTGGTGAACTTGATTAAAATGTGAGCGACGCCGTGTCATTGACGGTATTGCTTGCATGGTAATGGAATGAGAAAAGGGCCCTGTTGCCCTCTTTTTGGCAATTAGGGCCCATTTCTCATTCCAGGGTTATAACATAATTATTTTCTTCCAGGAGCAAGACGTTTTGAGACGATGTGACTGTGATCAGGAAAACACAGACATTACAGATGTGAAGCAACTGAACAACCCAGGCACGCTACCAGTAAGTGAGAGCATTTTACCACTGAGTCACTCGTTGTCTACACCGTACTGATAAAATAAATATGCGTAATTTATTTTTAAAATTTGCTTTCCCCAGATAGTCCTCACAGACATTGTCCAGGATGACTTGTGATTTTGCTCATGCCTGCTTATGAATGTGGTTGTGTCTGTTCACACGTGAGTGAATGTTGTATTGAATGTCTCTATCTGTCTGTGTGATATCGCCAGAATGACTGATCAAACTGAACCAAAATTTGGTACACTGATGCACATGAGAAATTGCAAGAACCAATCAGTATTTGCGTTTGATCATTATGGATTTGATATTGAGTGCTCACTTGCATACCCACTGATTTCTAAAAAAGAGATGCATTTCCAGAACTACTTCCCGTACTTTGAAAAACATTGAGCACTTTCAGTTCACATCAGATTATTAGTCCCTACAATTTGACGAACTTCACTTCATTTACTTCTAATTTTAAGTGGGGACAGTTACATAATCATCAGTGATGGCTTTTCCATTGGAATAGTCAGTTTGCTTTTGTGGACCAAGAGTCATTTGAAACAATGTCAGATCTTAGGCACCCCTGTGTCCACTGTTCAGCCTCTTCTACTCAGACAGTCAACTACACTTCTTATTGGACTGTATCTAGTACAGATCTGTGAAACAGAAATCTCTCCCTTTAGGTCAGAAATTGTTCTTCGGAATTCTCGCTTCTACTTTAGCCGATTTGGAAATCTTTTTTGAAAATGCCTTTTCAGTATTTCACTTTTCGGCATTTCTGTTCTGCATATGTTTGGACAGTCTCTGGATTTACTCTTTTGAGCATTTAAAATTTGGTTTGTCATCACTGGCTTTATATGTAATTATTATTCATTATTTCACTTTATGCCCAGAGCTACTGTAAACGCAAAATCCTAAGTATTTCACGCATAATTACTCTCAAGAAGGCAAAGTAAAATGACATCTGAGTAATCTGATACGCATTGAAAACGCATTCTAGACTCCGTAACAAAGACATGAGCACATGTGGTTTCCCTCCAATGTGTTTTTTATCAATGACTAAAAATAAAATGTTTGCCGATAAAGAAATGTTAATGATTTTGCAACATCCTATAAATCTCATCGCGTCAATTGTTTCCTTAAAGGCTGCACCAATAAAAATGTAACATGTTCGATAGATTTTGTGGTTATTTCAAAAAAATATTGCACCCGATGCATACACATGTACACTTTCGATAAGGGTGGTCCGGTAGTATTTCCAATTGCTGTTTATGGATTTAGTCTGTACTTCCAAAATATGTCAAAAACATAAGACCATCGACAGTTTCTTTGCACCATTGAAAAAAGTAGAAGTAGAAAAGATGTCAAGCAAGCAAACCAGTGATTGTAGCCAGCCATCGAGCAGCAGTGATGTTTCCACGTTTCCACGTTTCCATGGCAACAAAGCCACGGCAATAACTGCAGCTAAGACACGCCTAACTAATGACACGCCCAATGCATAATCTACTTAATTAGTAAAGGAGTTGGTTGGCGGAGCTACACCGTACACGTGATTCCAAACAAGCTGTGATTCCAGTCTCATCTGTCCCTTGTGAACGTGGGTTCATTGCACAAACGGGATTAAAACATCGAAACGTAGTGTCTGAGTTAAAAGATGTCATAAATGATCTGATGATGATAACCATAGAAGGCCCAAAACTTTGTGAATTTGATTTCAGAACTCCAATGATAGAGTTGAGGCAGCAAATTAAGACATCGTTAGAAGTAGTAGACAGAAAAAGTAACGAAATGAATACCGTTGACAGAGAACAGAACAGAACAGAATTAAAGATTGTATAACTGACCAAAGAAAAGGCATTGTCACTGCTGATGTTTGTTGAACACTTTATTATTAGACTTTTGAACCAGTTTTCGATGTCACGTATGTGTTTTTGATATGTTTTAGGCAAATAAAAAACATTTGCGTAAAGCCTCACACAGGTTTGAAAATCCTAATGGAAGATCTGTCTGCCCTCTGTTATTGTTGAGAGTCGTAAAATACACTGTACTGATTATCTGAAAAATGATATCTCCATGCAGTCTATTGAAGGTCTCGTCAAGAGGATTGGTGAATATTTAATCAAGATATCTTCAGAACAAGTTCCTGACCCTGAGTCATTTGATGAAGATCAGTCAGAGCATCACAGGATTACATCCATAGTAAAGACCATTGGGAAGATCCTAGTGACAAGCTCCTCAACGTATTAACTGATACCCAATTACAATCGACCGCAGTTCAAAGTGATACAGATTGCATTGCAGAGTCAGATTGTAAGGCAGAGATTCCTCACCCGGTTATACCTCTACCCACACAACAACCTACATGGAATGAGAATGGTATTTGCAAAAAGATCTGTCAAAACAATGTGAAAGGTGTGAACATTGAAGAGGCCAGTGACGATGGAACAGACTGCGTTGCAGAGTTGGATTGTAAGGCAGAGATTCCACACTCAGTTATACCTCTACCCACTCAACAGCCTACACGGGATGGAAATGGTATTTTCAAAAAGATCTGTCAAAACAATGTGAAAGGTGTGAACATTGAAGAGGCCAGTGACGATGGAACAGACTGCGTTCCAGAATCGGATTATGAGACAGAGATTCCACACTCAGTTATACCTCTACCATCACAACTACCTATATATGGGAATGGTATTCGTAATAGGATCTGTCAAAATAATTTGAATGATGTGAACATTGAAAAGGCCAGTGAAGATGGAACAGACTGCAGTGCAGAGTCGGATTATGAATCTGAGAGTCCAGCTGTATCTTTACCTTTACCCTCAGAAGTTCCTAGTCATGGCAAAGAGAGAAAAGTTGTTCAAGTCAGACCACCTACTGAACAGAAGAATGCAGAGATTAAAAATATCAGAGAAACTGAAGATGAAGCACAGTTTGGTGATGATGATGATGATGATGATGATGATGATGATGATGCTATGGACAGCTTTGATGATAGAGATTCTGACCCAGACTATGAGCCAATGGATGTTTCATCAGATGAATCGGTGCTGTCAGTACAAAGTTCACCATCCTGTAACTCTGAAGTGAGTGCAACCAGTGATGAAGAAAGTGTTAAAAGTACTGGAAGCTATCATGGTAACTCCTACACAACAGGAAGTGAAGCAGTGTTGAAGGGATCAGAGGATATTAAAGATATCCCAAGTGCATCATCAAAGTGTCTGTCCTCAGTTGTAGTTTTAACAACAAACAACTCAACTAATAAAAGAAAGTGGGACAAACACCAATATTGCATTTACTGCATGAAGCCACTATCTAAGTTACCAAGACACTTGGAAAGCAAGCATGCCACAGAAACAGATGTGTCATATGCATTCAGTTTTCCAAAACGAAGTCGCAGAAGAAAAATTTTGTTACAAGAATTATGTAACAAAGGAAACCATGCTCATAATTGTGAGGTGCTGAAAGCTGGAAAAGGGTATCTCATTCCATTTAAAAGGCCGACATATCCAATACCTGCAGCAGAGTACAAGCCATGCCCAGCCTGTTTAGGATATTTTATCAGAAGGGAGTTAACCAAACACTATAAAACCTGTAGAGTGAGAATTTTTAAAAAGCAACTTCCTGATCAAGGATGTGGTCGCCAAATCCAAGTGATGGCAACAATGATGCTGCCTTTCCATGGCAAGACCAATAAGCAAATGAGGGATGCAGTTCTGTCAAAAATGATTACTGATGAAATAGGAATGGCCGCCAGAAATGACCCACTGATTGTTGAATATGGGTCAAAGCTGTTTATGAAAACTCGGGCGACCCCTACCTGCTCACGCTATGTAACGCAGAAGATGAGGCAAATATCAAGGCTGCTTCTGGAACTAAGGAAAGGAAAAAAGGAATATTCCTTGAAGGATTACATCCAACCTCGAAATTTTGACCATATAGTCAAATGTGTACGAACCTTAGCAGGATATAACTCTGACTCCAACATTATTAAGAATCCCCATCTGGCATTACACCTTGGACATGCCCTGAAGAGTTGTGCCCTGATATGCAAAACTGCTGCAATAAAAGCAGAAAATGCTTATGAAGAAAAATCAGCAGACAATTTTCTCCAGCTGTGTACTGTCGAATGGTGCTACAAAATAAGCAGCCTTGCAAGAAGCTCTGCACAAGAGAAAAAGAGAAATAAACCAAAATATCTTCCCTTGGTGGAGGATGTTGTAAAACTGAACCAATACCTGAAAACAGCTGCCATCAGCACCTATGCAGACCTTAAAGAAAGGCCATCACAAGAGGCATGGCAGAAGTTGAGGGACATCACTCTAACCCAACTGATACTTTTTAACAGAAAGAGAAGTGGAGAAGCAGAGAGGATGACAGTGAAAGATTTTAGAAACGTGCGAGCTTCTGAGGGAATTGACACAAGTCTCCTTTCTGAGTGGGAAAAATCCCTGTGTAAGAAGATTGAGCGTGTTGAAATAAAGGGAAAGAGAAGTAGTAATGTTCCTGTCCTCTTAAAATCTGGTATAAAACAACAAATACAACTGCTAATACATACCAGAATTACTGCTGGTGTTATGAAGAAAAACCCATACATATTTGCATGTCTTCAGGGTTCTGAGATGCCTATCCGTGCTTCGCAGTGCATCAACAAATTTGCGAGATGTTGTCAGTTAAGCCACCCTGAACGTTTCACATCAACAAACCTACGTAAGCAGATTGCTACTATGTCCCAAGTATTCAACTTGAAGGAGAATGAACTTGATATATTAGCTGGTTTCTTGGGACATGACATAAGGATCCACAGGGAATATTACCGGCTACCACAAAGCACGCTTCAGGTTGCCAAGGTCACCCGACTACTGATGGCTTTCGAAAATGGAAATATCGAAAGGTACAAAAACAAAAATCTGGATGACATAGAGATCAATATGCATGGTGAGTATTTTCATTTATGTTCACTGACACCCTTTATTTCATACACTGTACATGATTTAGATAATATGAGGTTATTACAAAAATACCGCAAAGGATACACAAGGACATTGGCGCAACGTATTGCGGAGGGCGATGCGCGGCGCCAATGTCTGAGTGCATCCTTTGTGGTATTTTCGTAACAACCTTATTATTATACATCTTACATTCGTGACTGGGACATCAAATGCTATGTCAACAATTTTTCTTCCGATTTATAGCACAAGTGTACAAGGCTATCTTGGACGCGCTTCTGTAAGTTCTGGATTGTGTGTGTGCACTACATACGTACATACAGAGCACACACAAGACATGTTCTTGCACTGTTCAAACCGTTCAACGGTGAACGTGCAGATACAGCAGAAGCTAGGGGATAGGGCGCCTTGAAACTGTACGTGTTACGGAACGGGCTTACCGTGCGGCTTTTTAGCGCACGCAAAATTCTATTGTTCTCGATGGTAGGTGTATAATAATAGCTGATATGCATTCAGAAAGTCTTGGAGAGCTCAGCAGGTGAGAAATTATACCCAAACATGTATTGTTGTAAAACTGCATAAAACAATGCCCATCACTACATGTGTACACATTATATTTGGCCTGTTTGTTTTTTCACTCTTGCCTACACTGTAAATCTATATCATTTTTGGTGAAATTACATTCTAAAATGAAAATTAACATTTATACCAGTGATTTGTCTGACAAATTTGTGTTAATTAAGTCAGTAGAAGACAGCAATTTTAAATCATGTTCTCCCCATTCCCCAGCAATTTCTGATACAGAACTGACTAATTTGCATAACAATGGATTCAATGTAAATTGCTTTCCGTTGGGGTATGGGGCAATGCTGTTTTTTGGGGTAAGCCTAATTCACTTGTCATGTGCCATGTGCCACGCGCCGCGAGCCAGAAGCAGGTGCATTTTCACTCAAATATAATTTATTGATTCATTTTCATGAATAAATCAATATTCGGGCTTCAACGTCGCCTTCTAAATGCATGAACTGGGGACCAGCAAATGACTCGCAAATTCTTTGCACATGCAGAAAGGGACTCGAGAGAAATTGTAGGGAGGGAGGGCCAGTATTTTTCAAAATCACATTGCACGTAAATTTGTAACATAAAAAATTGATCAATCAAAATTCTGTACATTGATTTTGTAGAACATATTTTAAGGTTGCTATATTGCAAATATCTAGGTCCTATGGTGTCTACAAATTGACCGATATCATCATTAACTATGTCTCAACAACCTTTGGTTGTGACAGAATAGGCAAAAAAGTGAACAGATGTTTCATTTTAAATTTCCCAGTAGTTTCAAAATCTTGCCATGTTATGTGAAAAAACAGAATTTACATGACAATAAGCTGGTGGCAAACTTCTCCGCTCTGCGACAATTTGGCTCCGAGACAAAGTCGGCCTCTCTGTGTGTAAATGTGTCGAAATTGGTCAAACTCTAAAGACTTTATTCCATCTAATTAATTTCAATCCCCGACTTTCGTAAGTTTTGCGTAACAAAGGTAGTGTTGAGATGGGTATTGTGGTGTTGCCTGAATATACTCTTGGCATGTATAAACTAACGCAATTCCTAGATTCCGTATACTCTTTTTAATAAGGCCCTCCCTCCCTCCCTATAATTTCTCACAAGTCCCTGGCATGTGGCACGTGGCACGCGGCACGTGAATTAGGCTTACCCTGTTTTGGGGAGAAACTGAAAATGCATATCATGCTGAAGTCTGTTTAGTCTGTATTTTGTCGGTCCATGCGTGAGGCTCAGGTGACCCCAAGGCAGAGTGGAATTGTTAGTTTTGTAGTATACTGCACAGCTTATGTTCAGTCTGGCTTCTGTGTCAGTAGGGCTTAGTGCCATCAACCAATGAGAGGCATTATTGCTACCAGTACTTAGGGTCATAACGTTATGCTGTGGATCACGACTATTACATGGATTTGTATTCATAATCCATTGATTGATCTAAAAATGTCATGATCGAAATTATGTTTGCCTTCAAATGTAGTAAATGCCAAAATATGTGATCATTTTTAGTCCCCATAGACGCAGTCCGACGGGAACTTATAGATTGCGTCCCGTTCATCCGTCCATCCGTCCGTCCGTCCGTCCATCAGCAGTCGTTTCACTGTCATCCCTGAGCCAATTTTTTTCAAACTGTATGCTAGGATAAAGTATTGTGGCATACTTATGCAATTTAATTTATTTCACGATGAAATCCAATATGGCTGCCTGTCAACCATTTTGTTGCGATTTTTCCATGTTTTTGAACCGTAACTCAACTATCCCTGAACATATTTCATTCAAACTTGGCACACAAACATTGTACTGTAGTGTGCATGTGAATCACAATTAATGGTGTGAGCGGGGACTGTGTCATCAGTGATGACTTGGCAGCAAGAGTATTGACATGCGCATAAGTTTGGTACTCTTTTTAAGGAATAAAATATAGCCAGAAGGTTACAAAAGTATGGTAATGAGCATGAACAGTCTGAGATCTCAACATAATGATTCAGTCATTTGTCCAGGAAGAAATAAAGCCAAACCTTTCTCTAAGACAGCACCTGGAGTAAGGTTTGCCGTCATTCTTTAAGGAGTAGAACAAAAATTGAAACTGATTCACACAACGGTCTAAAGTTATTATCCCTTTTATTTTTCAGATGTTTGCGATGATGAAGATAATGAGCCTGTTGCTAAACCCAGCAAGGAAAAGGGACAAAGATGTGGCGTTCTACTGGAGGATCAAAATGATGTTGTGACTTTGGAAGGTTAGTATCACTGTGTGTTTGTGCAGTGTGTCTGTGAATCTGGTCCAGGCTCACTGTGTGGCTGGGTAACACATAGAATTGTAACAGCTAATACCGTCCGTGTGACCAACTCTTTGGGTTGGAACCACGATTGCTGAGTGGTTATATGCGTAGCAGTTAGGTGGTAACCGTAGGTTTGAATCCCGCTTCGTAGCGAAATTCATATATTTGATTCAAGGGATGTTCAGCTGATTATTGATAAAGTACGGGCACCATGGTTTTTGCGAAGAGCTGTTGCTGTTGAGGAAGAATGTACGTCAGCTGGAGAATAAGTGGCGAATGTCCAAACTCGAGATCGATCGCCAGCTTTTTCTGTCGAAAAGATCGAATACGTCCGCCCCTGCGATGCTCTGAAATCTTGCCTATCATCGGACTCGCATCCAGGAAGCAGACAACAAGAGACTGTTTGATATTGTTGCTCAGCTGTCAAGTGTGAAGGCAATCAATTCAAATATTTTACCACCTAATATACCTCCGAAGGATATGCCATCATCTTTGAGTCAAAGGTTTCCAAACTTCGAGAGGGCCTTTCTTTAGCCTCTGTCTTCGAAGCTGACTCCGTTTGTTCTTCCTTGAGTGATTTTTGCACTCAACTGAACAACAGTTAATCATTTTTAGCTACTATAGACTATAGTCTATAGAAGCTATTGGGATGGGTATCCGTCCGGCGTCAGTCTGTATGTATGTATGTATGTATGTATGTATGTATGTATGTATGTATGTATGTCCGTTTGTGAGGTGTCCGTCCACTCAAATATCTTGAGAATCGCAGCACTTACTGATTGATATTTGTTGTGTAGATGAAAACTATGATTTTAGAAATTATTGTTTTTAGTTTTTTGATATTGTTGAAAATATGCAAATTAGTGCCAAAAAAGGCGTTTTTGGTAAAAAATCTTCTTCTTCATAACCGCTGGTCAGACAGCTTTGTTATTTGGTATACAGGTCCTTAGGGATAACCCAACTTAGATTTTTTCAACTTGAGATGAAATGTGCAAATCTGTATTTTTGGGATTCCGTGCTCATTTCCATAAACGTCGTCTACTTCAACGTCTCTTTTCGTTGCTCCGAAGTCGTCAGCGCGTGCAAGTATGTTGCAAATTTGAGCTGCATTTTAATCAAGGGTGACTTTGGAAGGGATAAACGGTCAAAGTTGCTGGACTTAGGTTTCCCTTTAACTGTTAGAGTATCGCGTTATCTTGAGATACTCAGTCATTATCTCAATTTAGTATCTCATTTTCTTGACTTAGTATCTTGTTATCTCAAGGTACTAAGCTGTGATATAGAGATATTGAGTGGAGACCTCAACATACTAAATCGAAATAATGAGATACTAATTCAAGATATCAGATATATCTTGGTTATCTTGACAAACTAAGTAGAGGCAACGAGATACTAAGTCAAGGTCTCAACATACTAAATCGAGATAAGGAGAAACTTAGTCAGAGACCTCAACATACGTAGTCTAGATAACAAGATACTATCTCGTTAGATTCAGTTACGTTTTTCAACAATTTTCATTTTTGTGTCGTAGAAAGTAATGTCAGCTGTTTTTGGTGAGGAAATTGAGCCAATGCTAAAGCCACCTACTTGTTTTGAGAACACTTTGTTGAATTCAAATGCACTACTCTTTAGAATTTAAATTGACAAAGTCGCTCCTTTTTGCCATCATTTTGGTTATTTTAGTTTCTTTTGAAGTATTTTTAATGTTCTTTTGCTCACTGAAATGGGCTCGATCTCTGGTCGTCACAGCTCAATACACACCCTGTACATGGACATAATGCATGATTACTTCCATCATTTACTTTTTGGTATGTGTGTGCTCACTGATCATGATATGCAAATATTAAGACAACTTGTTTACATTTGTTCAGACAAAAGAATGCTGACAGAGACACAGAAAAGTGATACTATTGGGTCTTCAAGCACTTGCAGATGTTCTTCAAGGAAGAGACTGTCGTCAAGTGAGGCATCCCCTGGCAGTCAGAGTAAAAGGGTAAAGCAAATGTCTGCAGGGACGTCATCTACAGGTATTTAACATTCATATTTTATAGCCCGTGAAGTTCAGGTGTTAGCTGTTGCCTGTTGCCTGTTGTACCTTTGAGTGCATGAAGAGAATTAGGGATTAACATGAAAATCCATTGCTTACAAGTGTTCATAAAAAGTCCTTTTTAGCTCCTCTTTCAGCGACGTGGAGCTTACCAGAAAGGTCGTTCGTCTGTCTGTTCGTGTGTCCATCCGTCATCAGTCAACAAGTCTTCTTCTCTGAAACTCCTGATCCTATTGCTTTGAGTATTGGTATGCAATTCACTTGGGGTGACCCAGGTTAAATTTGTTCAAATCATAGTGAAATTTACGTATTTGTATTTTGGGGGAATTTGCTCAAAAATAATTTTCTTTGAAACTGCTTGTCAGATTGCTTTGAAATTTGGTATGCAGGTTTCAAGGGATGATATTAGTAAGATATAATCAAAATGGGCTAATATATGCATATATTGCATTTTACTCGGCAATTTTTGCCTTTTTATTAGTCCAGTTTACATCTGGCATTAACTTTATAGCAATGGGAAGTATTTTTCTTTGACAGCGTGTCATGAGCATATTGAGAAAAAAATGATTTTTTTTATATCTTCATAGCCATTGAAAGTCTACCAGATTGAGAGAAAAATTCAGCGAATGTGACCACAAAAAAACATAAAGTTTGGAGTATCGAAGAGAAGATGGCAGTAAAAGGTTATTTTATGAAAAATATCCAACTCCAGAAATTACCCGGAAAAGCTGAATGCTTAAATTGTGTGAGACGAAATGCAGTTCTGTGTAACAGATCCTGGACAAATGTAAAAGACTGTGTGCGCAATATGATAACAGTAGCAAAGAAAAAATCATCAGATTTGAGTGATTAATTTCGATGTTTTCAGCAATTAGCTGTCACACAGAAGTCACTACTTATAAGACCTATAAAATGCATTTTTGGTGCGATGCTTTTCGGTCTCCAATGACAATGCTTTGTTGGCTGATTTGTCTAAATTTAATGGAGAGATAACCAATTGAAGATAAAGCCCCATTAGCTGGATCGTTTTGGGCTTTTGCTTCCAAGTCTTCAGAGATATATGTATGTTATGGATTAAGCCATATTACTGCCAAAGAAGTTGATGTTTCAATCTTTAGTAATTGATAAGGTCGATAATCATGGAGCTAGAAAGAGGAGCAACAGTGTATTTTAAGCCAATTAATCTCTCATGTTGATAAGAGTGATAAGCTTGCTATTTGTTTTACTGTGTTGACAGTGATTGTTGAACTCAACAATTGTCCTCGCATGTTTACAGAGATTTAACCCTTTGAGTGCTGTAATTTTTCCCGCCAAAAGTTTGGTTCAAAATTTTACTAATTTTTATGAAGTTTTTTGTAACTTTTTTGGAAAGGTTTGCCCTGGATGGATATCACTTTTTATTGGCTACAGTTCTTGATCAAAACTTTGGAAAAAATCTGTAAAAATTGTCTGGGTTACAATTTATGAAGGCACTCAAAGGGTTAATTCTAGGTTTCCAAAGTCTCAATGATTATATTTTTTCGAAAATGCGCATATCTTGCATGAGGGGACTACACACGTGTAGTGATGCTCATTTACAGCAAGTGATATGGGGTCAGATTGCACAGAACCCATGCCAGAACTCTCACAGAGGAGCACTTCAAAGGTTTTAATTACATTTCTTTGTTTTGTACGGTTTAAAGTATATGATTTTTGCAAAATTCCGGCAAAAGACTGCAAAAAAAGATGAGCTGTTCGGCTATCTCTGAAAATCAGTCTGTTCAACACTAGTAATGCATCTTCGATCTGTTCTATACTGTTCTATGCTGGAATTGGCATTTTAAATCGCCATCGCACGGGTCCTTCACTGAGAGTTAACCTGTACAGGTGCTTGGTGTATGTTAAGCAAACATGCGGGGACGATCGTGCTTTACAGTTGAGACAATAGGCGTCATTGCTTCTTCTTGTTCTAGCTCCATGATCAAATTTAGGCACTTAGACATATATTTGTGTATTCACTTGCAGCATCCACTTAGAATTTACTAGTAAAAAATTATTTTCTTGTTAAAATCCAACAGATGTAAAGTTTGAAGCTGTAGTAGTTAGGAAATGTGCCCACCAATTTTGACAATTGGAACACTTTTCTTTTCTGGCCAAGTCTACAGATTGAATCTGGTATCTGCATATAATCAGTCTTCTTACACACAAAAAAGTCATTATGTGCTTACAGGCCAATAACAAAATCATTGTGCTGTTTAATGATCCATCATGAGTTATGCACTGTCTGATGCATTTCTTTTGTTAGTTCTTTGGACTAACGGTCCACAGTAAGTACAGTGAGGCTACCCACAATTCTCCATGATCCGTGCACATAGAGATGACTCACTGAACTTGAAGCAAATTTTTTCTATACACAGAACAACTCAGTCCATATTTCAAAATTCTGACAACATAGTTTTAATAATCATAATTTCTGATTTCCCATTGTGAAGAATGAGAAGACTAGATCAACCCCTTTTCCGCGGAGGAGATGGCAATTTTGTAATTTTGTCAAACTTGATTTTTGACAGCTATAAACAATAGTTTCAAGGAAACTAAGGGAATAAGTTGCATCTTTGTGGACAAAAGAAAGGGTACTGATATTTTTTGATGTTTGTGACAAAGGAAATTTGCTTGTCTGACAGGTATGATGAGACCATCTTAGGTGCTGATAACTTTGCCTTGACAAGTGTACAGTTTTTAGCACATTCAAACATCGTCCTCTCATTCAATTTACCCTTGTTTTTTAAACATAAGTAATCATTTCGAAACATATTATTAACAAATAATCCTGAAATTCTAAGTTTCAAATTGTTCAGAAACTTATAAAATTGAAGAAGCCTGTAGCAAATAATGTCTGAGTGTACAAATCAATGGGAATTGTGGGTAGCCTCACTTACTGTCCGTAATCCAACGAACCATTGTGATGGCCTGGTGTATGCCATATACAATGTACCGTATGCCTTGGACAGAGTCATCTCAGAAACCCTTCAGTAACTTTTTTTTGAAATTGGTTGGATGATCACGTGGGCAAATATCTCAAACGGTCTTTTGGTTTTTTTGATTGAATCATTTTAAAGTAACTTTCTAGCTTTCTTGCGAAAATCAGTATTTTCAATTTGTCTTCAAAAACCACTGATTTTATCATTTTTGATGTTTGGTGTGGGTGTTTGAAATGTCGTCAGAAATGTTCACATTGTGTTGATGCATGCCTTGTTTTATTTTTAATTAATACTTCTATCCATTTTACTGCACTTTTAGTTGATTTTTAGTAGCCCTGTAGACCCTACTCATCGAGTACCAGCAAATCCATTTCTTCAGTGGCAGATCTGTCAATTCTATCAAGGAAGGCAATCCACTGCCATAGTAGGTCAGAGATGAGCTGGGCCAGAGTGATATACAATGCAAGACCCGACGTACATGAATATTCCACATTGATTAAGGGTCATTAGCATAGAATTTTAATACCGAAACAATGCTCATTAATGTAATCTGCATATTTGAATATCATTTTACCTCGCATCTTGCACTAATAGCAGAGTGAGGCCACGCTTAGTATGCGCATGTACAAGTAACTAGTTAGCATTGTTTCGCTGTTGAGGATATGCCGTGATTTCAACACAGCGATAACTTTTGAATTTTCCATCCTTTAATGTAGGTAATTTTGTCAATGTGTGTTGATTTTGACGTCATTGTTGACTCTGATCACTGAAAAGAATGTATGCTTATATTTTGATTGATTTATGTAGGCAGTAGCTGCATGTCAGACTCTGAGACAACGAATCGTGGATTCATGGCATGATCCGACTAGGTGCTGCCAACTGGCAAATTTCATCGATTTCACAAAATTATCACAAACATGTTTTGAAGGCGGATATACCGATTCTACTTATTTTTGACCCTGACCTAAAATTTTGAGGAGAAAGTAGAGCTGTTCTAACTGGCCTCCCACTGACATGTATGGAAGAAATCCCCTCCCACTGAATTTTTATGACCACTACCTTCACGTGTCTATGGTCTGCCCGCTCTCCGACCCCCACAATTCATGCTCCCCACTGCCCTCTCCCCACTACTGAAATTCCCCATTGCCCACCAGATATACATATTCCCGTGGAACATTGCTCCGCTCTAAGTAAGGGGCTTATCTCTCCGCAAGTTCTATCAACTACAGCATTCCCCTCCTTCTACATATTTTCCGGTACCCATCAACAAAAATTTTCTCCCCACCCACTGAAAAAAATGAAATTTCCTGGCGAACAGGAAATATCGATTTTTTTCTCCCCGCTTGCTGATTAGTCTTGAAATATACCCGCCCGCTAAAAAACTGCGCATGAACACCTTTCGCATGAACACCTTTTGCGTGAACTTCTTAGTTGGCGGCACCTGTCGGACACGGCATGATCATACATGATCGGAGTATGCATTTCAGCACTGTTACTAGAAGTAATATTGTGTGTTTATTTTCACTATTGTTACCTATATTTCCACAGAATTTTCACCATATTGTATATTGTTGCTTGTGTTACATAACTCAATACTCACTTGAACAGGGGTAAACTTAAGATGCACTGTTGACTTACAGTCTCCCAACACATTTGAATAAACTTTCTTCCAGTGAACATGTATTGTAGATGACATTAACAATAACACATGAAATCGAGAGGGAGAAAATAACAAAGTAGAGGGTAAATGGGGAGTCGGGGACAAAGTACATGTAAACGGTGTAGGAATATGGACGTCCATGGTAGGAACCAAGCAATCTTTATTATTAAATGGCCCAAAATTTGTTTTCCATGTGATGGACAATAGATACTTTTGTGATCAATGCCAATAATGAAGTTTAACACCAATTTTTATATGTGTGCGTCTACCCTCAGTCCAGGTTGGGCAAGTAATTTGGTTAGATGAGCCAATTGTCCATTATGGTACAATAATTTGTTCTACCCTTGTGCATCATAAAAGGTCGCCATTTTCCATTTTAGATATTTTTCACGCTGTTGAGTCCCATGTCTTAATTCACTTTCACACACATCAAAGACTGCTGATACTTACCGGTAGATTCCATACTTGAATTGACGTATTCCAGCTCCAGAAAATCACATTTATCGCCTGTAAGGTACATGTATGTTGGAACAGAAACAAACCACTTTAAGAAACTCTCACTTATGTCCAAACATTTTTGACGTCACATTCTTGTCAAATAAAACACTGAGGAAGTATAAAGGACGTCGGTGCCCCCGGACCCTATGTTTTGTAGTTGAATAGCGATTTCGAAAGACTTCCCAAGGCGGAAGTGTTGCGCCCCCAGCACAGAGTCTGGGTCTTCAAGACTAGATGTCATCTTGAACTTATGCATGAGAGTTTATCAATACACAATACACTACCAATAATGACTTTTGATTGGTATATTGAATAGAAACAATACTGTCAATCTGTGTGGAAAAGAAGCTTTTAGGTAGCAGATCTAATGTGTACCGGTTCTGATCAACATCTTTTGTCATTGACTGTATTTTTTCTCTATACGTTATTTGTATTTTTGTGTTCTGCTACTCTGTTTGGCTGTACACTTTGTCAGCAGAGTGTGTAATGTGTTTATTCAATTGGAACTGACTGGGCTCGAACCTACACTGGCAACATGTATGGCCATTAGTTATTAATAAAAATTAGTTGTTATAGAAATTTATACCTGTCTGTGCAGTATTTTACAGCCAAATTGTAATATCGCGTAGTAATGCCATCTGCAGTTATTGAATTTGGAAAATTGGTCTTTGGATTTCAGTGCAACTTGATATCGGATCGACTTATTTTGCCATTACATAGTTATCTATGCAAGGTTATAGTGGCCATAGTGTCAAACTTACCATATAAATTATCTCAAATATACATGATATAAGATGGCATAAGGAACATAATCACTAGTATTTGCAAATTTGCATATTTAATGAACTTTGGTAATTGCTGATATAGTTATGAAACTACTGTACCAAATTTAGTGAAATATAATACAGATATTATTATTATGGTTTATTGCATACTCAATTTGTGATCCAAAGGTCAAATAGAATGAGTGTACAATATATAAAAAACGTCAAAATGTACAACACAGTTTTGTTTAAAAATGTATATAAAAATAGAAAAAACTTTAAATACTCCAGTTAAAAGATTGATATAAACATTAAAAAGTCCACAGAGAGACAGATGGTAAAATAAACTGATAGAAAATAACACCACAATCACAGCTGACGTCGGAGAAGGAATTCATGAACTATGGAGCAATCTCATGCTGTCAACCACTGGACTTAATTCTTTACGTCTTGTACGGGTTTTAAAATTAATCTTTTTATTCCTCGTTGAATACCCATGACATGATGTAGAGGGAATATGATAATTAAGGTTATGATCCGGTTTTAAGATTTCACTGGCAAATTTTTTACACATTTTCTGACGTCTAATTTCAAGCGTGTCAAGCTTCAACAATGAAAGCGAAGTGTAAGACAGATATGGATAAATAACTGGTAGAGCCCTCTTTTGGACCCTTTCAATAGCTGATCTGTTCTTTTCTGTAAGACCACCTTGCCAAACAATGCAGGCATATCTATAATACAGACAAGTAATTGTCTTATGAGGCATTCAGCAGCCATGTCAATCAACATCTAATTGCAAAGAATAAAGAACACGACATATCATGTTTGGCAAAACTTCGGAGGTGCTTTATTAGAAATCCAAACACTTAATTCAGTAACAAAGCACCCCAATAGGGGGCAAAGGCAGAAATACTGATTAACAAAAAGACAATGGGGGAAGAGAGAGAAAGAGAGAGAGAGAGAGAGGAAGGAAGGGGAAAAAAGGAAAAGAGGGAGGGAAAACAAAAGGGGGAAGAAACGCAAAAAGGTAAAGGCGGGAAGAAAAAGAAGCATGCTGGGAACCTGACTGGGAACAATTGAGAGATGGCCCCAAGAGGGCGCTCTACATTACAACCCCATCCCAGCAATTAAACAAATTTACTAATGCAAATTTTACACAATTTGCATATAGAAGCACTGTAAATCCAGAGTTACTGCTACAAAGTCCATGAAACTTTGTACAGATATTGATCTGAAAAACAACTATTATATTTATGTATGTATCATGTGTATGTATATATGTATTTATGTATAGCTCTAAGGGACCGTTCAGTTTTTATGGCCGGGGGGGGGGGGCCATCGTAATTTCGGA
>LD345193.1:121674-133127 GCA_001465055.1 Ptychodera flava | reverse complement strand
ACCCAATTTAGTTTATCATATAGAACTCATCGGTGTAACTTCAAAAGTGTCACTAGTTCTTAAAAAGTGTCACTTTATAGTCCGGGTATTACGACGTTCCATGAAATGCAACCATCAAGTAGCGACTCAAAGAACCAATTCAGATGACTTTATAAGTGTCCTTATATTGTGTCCATAGTTACCCACACTCACTGACAACCTGTACCGGTGACATTAATATATAGAAGTAGGCACTCTTTTAATTGAAAATGCCTACATATTGCAACATAGGCGTAGATTGAATAGCCTACTATTATATCCAATTCCACAAAGTACAAAGTCTACAGTATTGTAGACACTGATGTATGCAAAGGTAGGCGACCATACACTCAAAAAGTTGGTAAATATGTTTGGTCGTATAGTGGTTTATGGCCAAAATAATGTTACCTCTAGACTTTATCGTTAAGCTGGCATTAGATATAGGCATAATCAGTGATGTTAAAGCAGGTCAAAGGTCATCCCGAAGTCTTGGAATAAATTTGGTCCACACTAGTTCATGTCAAGCAAAGGAAACATAATCCTATTTGACAGCCTGAAATCGGACATGCGCCTAAGTAATATGGTGAAAGTAGGCAAAAGGTTGTCTGAAAATTGGAAGATAAAATTTTATCATCCTTAAAGGGCCTATGTCTAACAGACTATAACCTGCAGCTTTATTGGTTAGCTTAGAATGACATATTTGCATACCTAATGAGATGAAAGTTGACAAAGGTGATCTTGAAATTTCAGATATGTTGTTCCCTCACTCAATGTCCAATAAAAACCAATCGCAAGTCGTCTTTGTTAGTTTGAAATTCAATAATAAGGTCAATCAAACGTAGGTCAAACTCCCAAATCGCACTGAATATGCGACTGATAGTAGTGAATGCAACAAAAAAGTATTTAAAAGTGTCCCTTAGTCAAGATCTTAGAATAGGACATGTCAAGTGAAGGACACTTTTAGAGTCTCAAAACACGCCTTAGGCTACTATTTTCTTATACTGCTGGCATGGCTTTAACCTTAAGCAACGATGTGTTCTGAAGTTGCAATGAAATGTGTATGAAAAGTTCGTGCAATACCATTCTGTCATTCAACGTAATTTGTTACGAAGAATGAAGTGTATTTTTCTGAAATACATATCATGAAATTTTAAGTAAGAAATTACAGTTCTTCTCTTTCGAGTGACCAAATCTTCAAATCTGGACCCAAAAAGTTAAAGGTCCATCGTGATTAGTATATTTTCATATCACGGAGAATTAAACAGAATGATTCTATTTTAAATAAAATGAAAATATCCAAACGACTGATCCCGGGGAAAAGATCCGTTAGAACAAGGAAGAAGATGCAGACTTTATTTCATTTATTGCGCTGTTTGTAACATATTCCCTCCACTGACGGTTCTTTGACCTGGCGTGACCTTATGAGCACGAAAGCGATGCGTAAGGTGAGTATCGTTTTTATTGTTTGGTGATTGACTTCGTACTACCTGGCTTATCGACGCATCGCACTTCGGTGGGAAGGGTGCCTTTTTACCAACGTGTCTACAAGGTAAAGAAGAGACTTATTTGAATTGAGTGTTTACAACACCGACTTGACGGATGAAGCGCAATTACTGAAGCGTAGTTATGACGCAGTTATGGTCGCCATATTGTGCAGCGCGAGTTTCATTATGTTAGTAAGTCTGTCGCGATGCAAGTGTGTCGCCCTCATTGATTGTTTCAAACATTCTGATGATTATTGTGACGAATATAACTATGAATAATCTGCTGAATCACAGAACTATCAAAATTTGTGCCACTTTTCTGTTAGGCTAAATCGAAGTGACGAAGTATGTTCGAAACCGATAGATGCATATAATGCTCAAAGCTTGTTCAGGGTTTTTTCGTAAAACGTGTTTTTAAGTCACGAACTCCCCGAAAAGATTGCTGCTTACTGCTTCGGCGTAAGACGGAAGCGCTGATTTCTCACGTTTAAACTTGAAAACTGTGAGCTTACCCTGAAAAATCTCAGAATCTTGTAGGTCCTCCGATCCATAGAATGAACGCAAACACATGACCCTAGCCCTTGCAGTCATAAAGAAAAGAACGCAGACAATAGATATAGCACAAGCACAAACAGAGACATGCGAAGTGGGGGGAAACCTTTTGAACTGAGGGATGTTAATCAGCTTTACCTCACGATTTTAGTATGAACGTACCACAAAATTACACATATTTTGAACTTTAAACAGGCGAAAACTTTTATTCATTTTGAACAACATATAATCACAGCATCATTTGTAACAAGAGGAGTGTAAGTTTAATGTCAGCCAACATAATTGTTCGCAAAAAATCGGCTTCAGAAGAATGTTTTGAGGGCGGAATATTTTTCACGTATCAGCGAATTGTGAAAGGAAGGGACGACCAACGTTCAAAGAATACCACCAGACGGCACAGAGTAAATATAAGTCAATGACGGGGTATTGCCGATGTGACCGGGACAATAGAGATGTGTTATAGTGAAGAATTTGAGTTTTTCTTGTGAGAAGTTGGTAACGGGTATATGGTCGGCGGGAGTGCGATTTCGAACATCCAACCGTTACAAAATAGCAATCGTCCTCCCCTTTAAAGTTGTTCATGATTGTTTGAACCAATCAATTTAGGTCTTGTCACGCACGTACATAGATTGGTAGATACATAAATACATCACAGATATATACATAGATACATAGATACACAGATGCATTAAAAGATAGATAGATAGATCGATAGATACATAGATAGATAGATAGATAGATAGATAGATAGATAGAAACATACATAGATGGATACATAGATACATACATAATACATACATACACAGTGCATACATACATACATACATACATACATACATACATACATGCGCGATTTCAACAAAACACGTTGCAATAAGTTAAAAAATACCACAATTATACGGTGTCGCTCAAATTTGATCAGAATTGGAACATACCAGTATGGGTACCAAAGCTCAATAAATGTTGTTTCTATCTGTTCAGTGCAGGAAAATTCTACGTTGATGTTATGACAATGATTTCTGCACAGAACAACCAAAAAAACAACAAGGAATATTTAAACCAGAAAAACATGAATGACAAAAGTAAATAAGGTCTGAAAGTTTAGGTACTGGTGGTCAACTTTAGCAACATGCATAGCAGAAACAGCTAGCCTCTCTTAGTTTGAGCATAGTCAGTCTCCCTCCCCCCCCGCTCTACTGTCTATGGTTTGAGCAGGTCTGTTAATATGTAGCAGTTCATAAACAATGACAGGAAATGACTCAAGATCAGTTGACTAGCCTGTTTCACTGAGTCACTGGCATGCCACTACTGCACATTTGTAGGATTTCCCTTTTTCTTACCTCATTTGCACATTTTTGACACTGACGTGTTCATTTGAACAACGTCACATCTCAACCCCTGCATCTACCTGTACACCAAATACTGAGATGTTAGCTTTTGCGGTATGGGAGCCTTTGTGAGTGACGGACATACATCCGCATATACATACCCACATACATACATACAGACATGCAGACGCCACCGACTCATCATATACCAAATATGAGCCAATAAACCTCATTTACGAACGTTGACTCATGACGTCGAGGCAATCGAAGTTTTTTTTCAACGGTCAATATTTTTATTATCGCGCTGGCGATCTTAGCAAAAATATCGGGAACTCATGTTTATTTTACAAGGGCAATTTTGAAAAAAACGTTGTTTTATTTCACAAACTTAAAAGCAAGTAAAAAGTTAACCTACTATTCACCCAAATTAAATTTGTGAATGCTCGCAGAAACAAAAATTGTCATTTAAAAATGTACAGGAGGTATGCTGTGTATGGCAAATTTTTTGTAAGTTGTCTAAGAGATGTATCTGTAAAAGCTGGTGCTTGCTAAAACTATTGCACTTTCTCTGGCACCTTTGGTTTTTGAGCTGAATAACATTTGTATGCTTAAAGTTGACTTTTCCGCTCGTTTTCAGGAAGCTTCAAGAGTGTTGACACAGACTGCAATACCATTGTGCTCTGTAAGGTTATAAGTCACCTTCGCGATGGAGCAACAGACAGCAAATGAAACCAGGAGTGACTTCTCCCACCGCACAGTTTGCCGCCTTGGCGCCACGCAGATCGTCCTTGGCTTCCTCTGCGTGGTATTTGGGATAGCCATTCTAATGCAAGAGGGTCTCTACATATCACTCATAGCAGCACCAATGTGGTGTGGGGCTATCGTGAGTATCTGCTTCTAGTTTAGAATGAAAATACTCCCCTCATAATATATTCCACGTGGCTTATCGATTAACCAAGTGAATATTTTGTTTACTTACCATGCAGGAAATCAAGCCTTGCCTAATGTCTCTATGTAAACTAAAGTATTAGATTAGTAATTACTTTGTTCCGTTCTCAGTCATGAACCCCATGTGTTATGTGTTATCCACTTCGAAGCTAGGACCGGCAAACACAACAGTCAGCCAACATCTCATGATGTCTCATTTAGCGCGAGAAATGGTCTTCGTCGAGGACGTGGGATCGAATATCAAAGCTACATCAGAGAAGTATCCATATTTTCATGAATCGTATACTGTTTTTTCATTATTAAGACACAAGTTTGCCTAACGCAAAACCCAAAAAGACAAAGATAAAAACTTTTATAATTTATCACTTTAATCCGTATTCCGTCTGTCACACATTTTTAAAGACATTCTGAAAATTTTTGCCACTTCTTGCAGTTCTTCGTTACTGGTCTCTTTGGGATCTTAGCAGCTAAAAGGAAGACTAGCAGCATGGTAAGCAACAAAAGTTGTCCTTATTTCCATATTTTATTGTTGCATTAGGCGATATTCCTTTATATTATCTTGTAAACATAGGTTCGAAAAAGTAAAAAAGTAAATAAAAACACAAAACAAACAAAAACCCACAACAAGAATCGTTTTTTCTGAAGACCTACTCTCAAATGTTGAGAAGTGACTTGTTTAAGTTGATTTGTTAATGTAGAATGGGCCTCGAGGACAGATATTCAGACCCTCAAACTTTTACAATTCTTTTCCGGTTTACTACTTGTGGGGGTTCATTTTAAAGCTTTGGGCATAGGAAATAATTTCAGCTTCTTAGTTTTTCGAAAATTGGAACTTATTTTTCTCATTGAATTAATACAGGGATGGCGGCCATTTTGATCTTCAAATATAGGTAAATCTTTGATAATTTGTTTCTCTAGTACTAAACCTTGCACGTTGATCTCCGAGTATTATTCTTTATTTTTAAAGAGTTTTGTTGAAAGTTTCCTTAAGAAAGTCTGAGCAATACTTAAGTTTAAGCCATCACTTTAGAAGGGCATACTACCTTTAAGCTGTTTTGCGTTGGCACGAGTGTTCTTCATTCTTGGATGAAACCTGTTCGTTGATCTCATCCCTAAGACCAATGTAGGCACTATCAGGTATCAAATACCCTGTTTATTAAAGGCCCGGTAGCTCTATCTTTTTCGCATTATTTTTGTGATTTTACTTCAAAACTAAAACAATTTCATTAGAATGTGCTCATTGAGGGGTGTTTATACACGTAGAATAAACTGTCCACTGGGACTACAAGCGCAATTTTGAGCAAGATAAATAATAAATGTTTTTCCAAACATAAAATGGCGCCCTCGTGCAAATAAAGCAAAAGACAGTACGCAGTGCATATGTGCATTGGCATCTTCACAGAAACAAATAGTCCAAAATAATGCATAGTGCTGAAAGTTTTCCACTGGCACACCATTTGCAATGTTTTCTTTGTAATATTATTAAATTTTAAAAATGGCGGGAAATCAAATTAACGGTTAAAATTTAAATTTGCTTGTCCAATTTTTCAGTGGTAAAAGACTATGTCCTTTAAATCTTCAAATTTAAAGAAAACCAGAGAAAAAAGAAAGCATTTTTCAGGTCGACAAATTTCGAGAGTTACAGCTACAGGGGCTTTAAGGTTTTGTTTTCTCGGGTAGATTTACTATATGGAAGTTAAAACACATCGAAACAAAGCGACCAATAGCAAATATCATATATACAATTTGAGGTGGTTCACACCTCAAAAGGGAAAGACTTACATTTTTGCTCAGTTTCCTGAATGAAACTTTTGACCACTCTCTTACCCAGTATGGAATAAGGTTAACTGTGCAAAGTTTGGTATCGGAGAAATATATTGAATAACATTTACAGGAGTGGAAATTCAAAATGGCCATCACCTCTAGAAAAAATAAAAATTTATATTTTCGAAAAATGAAGGCTGTGAAAATGTTTCTTATCAAAATGAGTCCCCATAAATGGTAGATCAGAAAAGCATTGTAAAAGTTTGAGAGTCCGGATATCTGTCCCCGAGGCACATTCTACCCTAACCGCCTTGAAAATGTAGAATGTAACAACTGAAAGACACATGTCCATTATATTTGCTTATCCAGATTATCAGTTCCTTGGTGATGTGCGTTTTAACCGCCACTCTATTTTACCCAATTCTGTTTGGCGTTATGGTGGCCACCATGGTGATGGAGGCTTATTACTCTTGCTCCTATAAATACCGATACGGTTATGGAACTTTCCTTTGTCATAATAGGGTGAGTATCTTCACCCTAGGTTAACCAACAAATAACCATGGGGGATTGCTTAAATGTTCGTCCACAGGGGTGGAGTATATATAGCTGTCTTGGTCTTATCACAGCTTTAGGGGTTATTACACGATGTTTGGGCGATACCGCGTCGTATTCGAGTGATGTGTCCGTATTTTGACGAGTTGCGCAGCAACGAGTCAAAATACGGACACATCACGAGAATACGACGCGGTATCGCCCTAACTTCGTGTAATAACCCCTTTATCATACATGCATGCTTTGGTTATGACTGTTTTCGTACAGACGCTCCGAAATTAGCGACGAAATCAACTTGAAATCGACCTTGCTTTCTCCAGGCTGTATAAAAACTGTATAAAAAGTTGGTTGCTAAGGAGTGATGACAACCGTATCACTTCTTGATATTATTCCGCTGTTGGGCCATTCCACTTCAAAGGAGGGTTTATAGAGCACTTTTAAAGCAAACAATTTAAATGTTACGATGTCGACACAGGTTTTCACAATTTGAAGAAGATTTATTTTTTGTTTAATATAACGGTGGATGTAAAAAATAGGCGGGAGTTTGTAAAATGGGTGTGTTTTCGTGTTTTGATACATAACCTCATCCCTGCGTGAAAGTTATAAGGCCGCCAAAATCGGGTCAAAATACTCGCACCACGCCAGCGTTCGATTTCAAACTCGAACAGCTGAGAGCATGGAGCAAGCAGCTCTGCGACATCCATGAGTGCACAGTGGATATAATACCCGTACCAGTCACTTTATCTCGAAGAATTATACATGTCCCCAGACCGTCAAATATGCCGAATTTACCTTCTTAGTAAGCGGATTAGGGAAAACATGAAGTGAGTACACTGTAGGCTGTAGTGTCCTAACTCGTTCGTGATTTTGTTGCTGTACGAATAAAACATTTCAAAGGTATTTCCGTCGTCTGCTCGTAAATCGGAAATATTATGTGCACCTTGAACCTAGTCTGTGGCGAGTATTTTCAGTGCGGTTGGATTTTTGTGGCTCATTTACGGCTGTAAACGATTTATGTAATTCACCGCCCAGATACTTAAGCTCATCAACAGGAAACTTGTCGTAAAGCTGTTCTATCATGACGCACTGTCAAACGATATCTTACATGTAATCTTCAGCGGCGTAGACGACACGAAAACACCGCACCGCCAGGGGACCGGCCTTGCACGATGACAGCTGTCGGCAAATGATACAAATTTTCAATACGTTTGTTTGTATGTTTTTAGTACAACTGTACTTGTGCCTGAGTGCAATGCCCATGAAGTGACTGCAAACAACAGAATTTTGACCATAATCATAATGACGTTTCGGATTGTCATTTGTCTTATTCGCTCAGCTGTTTTATATGTACATATAACAATGAAGGTAATGCATACCAGAGAAGGTCACGCGTACGCGTAGCTGTAAGTAGTTCGGTTACAGTGAAAATATAATTCGTATTTCACTAGTTAAAATATGGGTACATATCAGTACCGTCTGAACAATAGAAGAATGGCAATACAGGCATAGCATGTATGATAATTGTTGGTATTGTCTATCTTAATATTTGTTTTATTTTAATAGTTTTTGACTATGAATTGCATTGCCAACACCCCTTTGGTGTCACGCTATAATCTTAGCAATAATCTTAGCACTAGTTTTGAAAAGAATTCCTTTTCTCCTTCTTTGTGTCATATATTTGCCCTTCGACAGTCTTATCCGAAGTTTTATCACCATGGTGCCTCTAGTTGTTGTAATTTGTGATTAATGCCCATAAATGGCGCCTCACTTTCCTTTATCATTTCTAGCAATAACAATGAAACCAAGGCTTTAATTTATTTACCGCGTGGTTAATCCCATCTTCCTTCTGAATATTAGTTCTTCAGACAGTCCATAGAGGGCGTGATCTTATTCTTGGGGTTTATAAACTTCATTGTTGCGATTGTCAATTCTGTATATTGCTGTCGCGCCATCTGCTGTAAGTCAAGGAACGCTACACCAACCGTAAGTTATCTGTTTATTTGTGAATCAAATTTGAGCCAGTCATCGTTATAGTTTAATCGTCAACGTTAGATTTCAGCTGTTGACTTTTGCTTTTAACATTTCAAAGTGAAACAAATAAAGAATAAGAATTTCTTCACCAATGATTAATAAGCGATGTCAGGAAGTGGATTGCTTGATCATATTATATCTGACCTATAATGATGTGTGTGTCTTTTTGTTCCTTGCACGAGATGTTTAAGTGAGAAGGAATTTGGCACAAGGTTGTGTAGACAATTAAATAAACACATAAACAATCAACAATAAACGAACCGACAATATATAGAGGTTGGTTTATTCTGTGTTTAACGCCTTTGTCCAATAGTACAATAATAACTAAATTTTACAGATCATGATTAAAGGGAAAAGTCAAAATCACTTAACATCGTTGCGTAATCTCAATGCATGAAACGTGTACATAGCTAAACCTTGAAACACTCTTACTTCCTGATGAATGAGTAAATGATAAACTTATTTAAAGATCAATTATCATAATGATAGTTCTGAATATATTTTTTTCTCAAACGGTCATAGAAAGAGCACATCAAATAAAAAAAATGATACTCATCTTCTACCTCATTCAATTCACAAAGTGTACTCAATCGCTGGTCTCTATCATTCCCATTATTGTTTTCCTCTTTCAATGTTTAAATTATGAGCGGAGCAACGTAAGCGTGCAAGCATTTGTTTGTGGACCGGTATTTTTTACCAAGGAGAGATATTTTCAGGTTGAAGCATGGATTTAAAGTTGCGATACAAAACTAGCTTAAACGAACAGGCGAATGAGACAAGCAAAACCAACTTTTTGACTAGGAATAGTTGGCAGTAGAAACGCAGAGAATCGTATTTGCCCGTCCTAACAGTGTTACTCATCATGCCGTTTTGTACAGGTATACTACACAGCTCAGTCCGGCGGGGTGCCACAACAGGCTCCAATTGCAACAACGCAATATGGCCAACAAATAATAATATTGCCTCCTAGTGGCCCGAGTTCACCGCCACCATATGGTAAGTAGTGCACAATGTGCAGAGTACAGTATTTCACTAAATCTACTACCGACTGAGAAACTTTCTGAGTTATCACAATCTGGTTATCATGTTGTTCAGACCGTAGAGAAACAAGTGAACTTTTCTGATGGTATAAAAGTTACACGTTAATTACACTTTCAACTATTATACAATAAGTATTATTATTGCGCCTCACTTATGGTTCTTATCCCGTGATCGGCTAAAAGTCAGCCACGTAATATTCCAAAAAATTGATATAACATGGTTCGATTTGCTATTGCCCTCGACTCAAGTTCGAAGCCCACACATGCATTGTGGTATACAGGCGCCAGGAACTCTTGCGGGAGATATATAAAATGCGCCATTCGAAAATTCGGAAGTCATTTTAACCTGTCGTTCGTTGCGCATACTGGATTTTATGATGATATCAAATGCTCGGTGGAATAAAATTAATATATATACATATATCCTACGAGTGTTTTTCGCGGAGCCGTAGAACTTCGAGCCGAAGGCGAGAATTTGTGCGGCTCCGCGAAAACAGGAGTATACAATGAAATCAAACAGTCTTCTTATTTTTCTTTTGACGTGGATGGATCAAAAGTATTGTAATAAATTGCTAGAATTTCGTTGAGATTTTTGTTTTAGTTACGCGGATTACTTTAATTTCATGAGTAAGGCGGCCCGTCATATCACATCAAATTGAAATTTTGATACATCGGATCACCAATCAGACATACGGATTCGCTCATGTGAATGTGCCAATCATTGTCTCGCGCTGTACCTATGCCAAGGCAAGTCGGCCATCGGCGGACATAGCTTTCACCGCGCTAGCGACGGATAGCCATAGTTTTCAGAGTCTTATTATGGAAGTAAATGCAACGACACGATCGACACAATAATTCTCATTCTTATAGATGCCGTGGTTTTTGAACATATCACACAGGTTTACGACCTTGTTTGTGGTCACAACGCTGCCGTCACCGGTCTCCGCCGGTGTAAACTCGTCAATCCCGATCTCGGCGGTCGTCAATGTTTTCGACTTTGATGTTTGAGCGTTGTCTGAGTCAACTTTCGAAATACATCGGATTCCACAGCGCTGCACTGCAGAGCAGCTCGACACGACCGCTTCGCTACAGCCTTACGCTGCAAGTTTGATTCCGAGCGAGAATTTACAGAACTTTTGTGTGATGAAGGAAATTTATCGTTGGTAGTCAAATGACTTTATGCTTCTACCTCCTATGTCACTATTCCGAAGATTTTCTATTCAGTTGAACTTACGTTGAGGTGTAGATTTCGGGTTTATCGCCAACCGGGATCGCTGCAGGTACGACGTCCACATTGAGCATTACGACTCGCCTGGAGCGGCGATGTTACTGTTTCTGATCCATTAAATTAACACGATCGACGGTATCCCCATTCGATTCTCGGAAAGAGCTATAGTTTTAGCAACTCGAAATTTCGTTGGACATGCCTTTTATGTTTCCATGTCTGGATTTATCGAGTCACCTTTTTGTAATGGGAGCTAGCATCGATGACGACAAATCGGTCTGTATGGCGACGTGCACGATGTATGAACGGTACCATGCAGGAAAAAAGCTCCGGTTGATGACGTACAACGGGGTAATATGGATTTCTTATCCGTGCTGGTGTACGTCACACAGGTGAAGATACGGACTAGTATATATATATATATATATATATATATATATATATATATATATATATATATATATATATATATATATATATATATATATATATATATATATATATATATATA
>LD345193.1:105357-117683 GCA_001465055.1 Ptychodera flava | reverse complement strand
TTAACTTTCATTTATGTCCAAACAATTTGACTTTTTGCCAAATTTCACATTTATGGCAAATAATAAACAGTAAGGAGGCACAAAGGACGTCGGTGCCCCCGGGCCCTATGTTAAAGTAATGCACTTGAAGAGCACACTGAAATATATTGAACATACAGATATCTCTGATATATGTGTGCCTGATATGTTAAAGTCGGGCGTGCTGAAAAATATCTCTGATTATTAAAGTAACACGCCCGAAGGGCGTGCCGAAAAATGCAACTGAATGATGAAATTTGTGGCTGACGCGATGCATTTTAGGCAATGATGAGCCTGTGTCAAAATTCAAAAACACACTGACCCCCCTATAGGGCATTTCAAAAACATGGTGACCCCCCTATCACCAAAGTCAAAAACAGGGTGACCCCCCATGAATCCACCGCCCCCCAGGCCGAAGAAACTGACCAGTCCCTTAGCGCTTGTACTTGCAGTCGGCAACTATGGCTGCAAAACGTCATACAGAGCTTTCATCGGCAAAGATAAACGAAAATGGCGACAAGGAATGCAATTTCTGTGTTCAGCGATGAAGCAAGCAACAAATAGCAAATTTGGATACGCCACCGAGGAAGGCAAACTTTCAGCGGCAACCCAAGACTCGGCAATGACAACATCTACGCTGAGGTCCGGATTCAGAAAGGCGAACTGTACTCGAAGAAGTCTTTGTGTTTTTTGTGTCTTTGCATGCATGTTTGCTTTTTCGGTGTAATAAAAATAATAACACATGAGAGCTAGGGCAATATCACGATTTTTTGCCTGCCCTCGGGCTGGTGGTCATGATCGAAATACTGATGATGCCCGAGCCGTAGGCGAGGGCATCATCAATATTTCGATCATGACCACCATCCCTTGGGCAGGTAATAAATCGTGATATTGCCCTCGCTCTCATGTGTTATTATTTAAATTATAGTATATGATAGTATATGATTCATTTTGAAGCAAATATTTTTTCATCAGTCGTATTAGATACAAAGAAAAAATTATATTTCATTGTTTCCAATAAGGTCCTTACAACACTGAGCCGATGTTCGTGCAGCTTAGCGCCGTGCCTATGGGAGGGACAAGCGCTGCTTATGGCCAGGAACCTGGAACCGGTTACAGCCAAGATCAAGTGAAAGGCGGGCAGTCCGACACAAATAATACGCCGCCACCAGCATACACTTAACGACTTTACGTGCCAAGAAACTTGTTGCGCAGAATCTACATTTATATATTTTATATGAAAATAAATTGGCGCAAGTGTGTGGCACACATCACATATCGCAAAGCTTGAATGACGTTTTAATGTTTTCGGTGAGACAATGTAAGAGGACAATCTGTGTTCCTTAATCTTGATGAAAATGAATAGAGGCTAGCAGTCATATTTGTTTTAACAGTTTTAAATTGTATTTTGGGGAAAATTGCAAGTCCCAAACTTTAGCAGAGAAGTAGTTCATTTTTAGAAATGTATAGTTTGAATTTGTGCCGTTATCTTGGAAACAGACTCTCTTTTGATCTTTTTATTCGCTTTTTGCCACCAAGGACTGAATATTTTATCGTTATGCCGGACACATTTTTAGAAATGAGTGTATGCATTTATCATATAAACGTGTGCGTTTTGTACTGTGTAATATATAAACCTTATTGTAGTGCCTTGAAAAAGTACTTGTTAGATGTATTTCTGATGAGGGGCATTCATTACGATAGATGCCAGGTGTAGATTATTAATTAAGTCATAAGGATATAAGTAATATACATTTTCACATAATAGCATATATGACATAAAGAAGTGTTACGTAGTGTAGACTCTCACAGATTCACTATGATGTATCAGTGACCTCAAGAATGAATTGTATATTAGGGTAGAATGCGCTTTCGGACTCCCAAAGTTTTTTGTTTTTCTTCTGATCTACCTCCGGGGGGGGGGGGCACAGTTTAAAACTCTTAGAGTAGGGTATAAATCTTGGAAACAAGAAACATGATGAGCACTTGTAGTGAAAGAAATTCAGCATTTTCGAATACACCATAAATATTGACCAGGTCGAGAACAATTTGCTTTTATACTAGGGATGGATGAATAACTAAATAAATAAATAATAAATAAATAAATAGATAAACAACAAATATTTGAATCAAGGAACGATAAAAGCATAAAAACAATCAGCATGCATTTTCACACACATTATAAATATCGACATAGTCTCGAATAATCACCATCTCATCATTTACTTTAATAGTAACGCAAGAAAACGTATCAACACGCAATCATAACTTGTCATAAATATTGTAAGACCTGTAAATACTTTACTTTTCTTCGTTTGCCTTTTTGCATTGCATAGTGTGAAATGTTACCCTGAATTAATTCCAACACTCTAAACGAATTTGGACTTGTATACTCTCTTCCAGTCCAAACATATAAACACATGCACACACACATATTAAAGTTCTTAGAGTAGGGTATAACTTGGAAACGAGAAACATAATAAGCAATTGTAGTGAAAGAAATTCAGCATTTTCTCATTCACCATGAATATTGGCCAGGTCGGCAGTAATTTGCTTACTATGGATGGATGAATAATTAAATAAATAAATGAATTAATATGTAAATAAATAAACAGACATATTTTTAATGAGGAACAATAACAGCATAAAACAATCAGCATGCATTTTCACACATATTATAAATATCAACATAGTCTCGAATAATCATCATCGTATGCTTCATAGTAACGCATGAAAACGTATCAACACGCAATCATAAATGTGTCATAAAAATAAGCAAAGCTGTGAATACTAGAACTGTTCTTCCTTTAAATTTATGCAGTGCACGGTGTAAAATGTTACCCAGACTGAAGGCCAACACTTTAAATGAATTTGGACTTGTGTACTCTCTTCCAGTCCAAACAAATAAAACACTATTAACTTTTCACATGTTATACTTCCGCTCTTTTAGTTGTATTGGTCCTGTATGTTGTTGTTTACCCTCTTCTTGTTGTTGTTTTGTTTTCCATTGGAAATGCCGCTTTATTGTGTTTGACATGTTCACACTCACCTGTTGCCAAGTTAAAGAAAATACAGTAATATCAGCATGTTCACTTGTTACATTGATTTGTTAATTCTCTCAAAGGCTTTGATTGTTTCAACTTTATATATTCATTTGATTTGTAACATTTACTTTATATGGAATTCGTGTTTCGATATGTACATTTACATTTATAATCTGTGTATGTCTCTAATGTTACTCTCGTTATTCTAGTAGTGTTGCCATTTTGACTCTTGCATTTTACGGTGACTGTAAATGGGTTTCTGGTCCATTGGTGTACCGAAATAAATTTCCAAACAATAAATACACATTGTCAAGAAACATTAAATTCATTATATACCATTAATATACCCACTATAGGTTATCATATAGAACTAATCGGCTTCAAAAGTGTCCCTATTTCTTAAAAAGTGTCTCCTTAGAGTCTGGGTACTATGACGTTCCATAAAATACAACCATCAAGAAGCGACTTAAAGAACCAATACAGATGACCTTGAAAGTGTCCTTATATTGTGTCCATAGTTACCCACACTCGCTGACAAGCTGTACTGTGACATTAATATATAGAAGTAGGTACTCGTGTAATTGAAAATGCCTACATACTGCGACATGGGCTTAGAATGAATAGCCTACTATTATATCAAATTCCACTAAATGAAAAGTCGAGATTGTAGTAGACACTGATATATGCAAAGGTAGGCGAACGGTCACTCAAAACGTTGGTAAATATGTTTGGTCGTATAGTTGTGCATGGCCAAAATAATGTTACCTCTAGCCTTTATCGTTAAGCTGGCATTAGATATAGGCATAATCAGGGATGTTAAAGCAGGTCAAAGGTCATCCCGAAATCTTGGAACAAATTCGGTCCAACACTATTCCATGTCAAGCAAAGGAAACTTACAATCCTATTAGACATGCACCTAAGTAATATGGTGAAAGTAGGCAAAAGTTTGTCTGAATATTGTTAGATAAAATTTCATAATCCCTAAAGGGCCTATGTCTAACAAACTACAACCTGCAGCTCTATTGGTTAGCTTAGAATGACATATTTGCATACTTAATGAGATGAAAGTTGAAAAGGGTGATCTGGAAATTTTAGAACAAATGTTGTTCCAACACTCATCCATGTCCAACAAAAACCGATCGTCAAGTCCACTTTGTTAGTTTGAAATTCAATAATAAGATCAATCAAAAGTAGGTCAACAGTCATTCCTAAATCACACTGGATATATGACTGATAGTAGTGAATTCAACAAAATAATATTTAAAAGTGTTCCTTGGTCAAGATCTTAGAATAGGACATGTCAAGTCAAGGACACTTTAAGAGTCTTAAAACACGCCTTAGGCTACTGTTTTCGTATACTGCTGGGATGGCTTTAACCTTAAGCAAATATGTGTGCCAAGTGAAATGTGTTTGAAAAGTTCGTACAATACCAATCAACCTACTTTGTTTAGAAGAATGAAGTGAATTTGTCTGATATCCATATCATGAAAAATTAATTGAGAAGTTACAGCTCTTCTCTATTGAGTGACCAAATCTCCAAAACTGGACCCAACCATTTGAAGGTCCATCGTGATTATTATATTTTCTTATCACGGAAAATTAAATGCAATGATATTTTACATAAAAGAAAATACCCAAATGACTGATGGTGAGAAAAGATCCGTGAGAAAAAGGGAATTGAAATACGTGATGACTGGCTTGGTGCAGACTTTATTTCCTTTGTTGCGGTGTTTGTAACATATTCCCTCCACCGACGGTTCTTTGACCTGGCGTGACCTTATGAGCACGAAAGCGATACGTGAGCATCGTTTTTATTGTTTAGTGATTGACCTTACTACCTGGCTGATCGACTTATCGCACTTGGGTGCGAAGGGTGCCGTTTTACCAACGTATCTACAAGGTAAAGAAGAGACTTACTTGAATTGAGTGTTTACAATGCCGACTGGAAGAATGGAGCGCAATTACTGGAGCGTATTTATGACGTAGTTATGGTCGCCATGTTGTGCAGCGCGAGTTTCGTTATGTTAGTAAGTCCGTCGCGATGCAAGTGTGTCGCTGTCATTAATTGCTTCAAACATTCAAATGATTATTGTGAAGAATATAGCTATGAATAATCTGCCTACTCAGAGTCTATCAAAATTTGTGCCACTCTTCTATTAGGCTAAAACGAGGTGACGAAGTATGTTCGATACCGATAGTGTATATAACGCTCAAAGCTGGTTCGGGGTTGCTTCGTAAAGTGTATTTTAGTCACGAACTCCCCGAAAAGGTGACTGCTTACTGCTTCGTCATAAGATGGGAGCGCTGATTTCTCAAAACAATTTGAACTTGAAAGGTGTGAGCTTACTCTCAAAAATATCAGAAACTTGTTGATCCTCCGAACCATAGAATGAACGCAAAAACATAACCTTAGCCCTTACAGTCATAAAAATACGTAGACAATAGATATAGGACAAACAGACGCAAAGCACGGGAAATGTACTGTACTGAAGGATTTTAATCAGATTTACCTCCCGATTTTAGTATGAACGTTACACGATATTTCACATATTGACTACTTTAATCAAGCGAAATTTTATATATTGAACAAGATATCACCGCGTCACTTGAAACAAGAGCAATGCAAGTTTAATGTCAGCCAACATAATATCGGCTTCAGAAGATTGTTTTTGAGGACGGAATATTTTTCACATATCAGCGAATTGCGAAAGGTCGGGACGGCCAACGTGCAAAGAAAACCACCAGACGGCACAGAGCAAATATAAGTCAATGGCGGGGTATTGCCGATGAGACCGGGACAATAGAGATCTGGTAAAGTGGGGAATTTGAGTTTTCCTTGTGAGAAAGTGGGTAACGGGGAAATAGTCGACGGGAGAGCAAATTTGAACATCTACCCGATATAAAATAGCAATCGTTCTCCCCTTTAAAGTTGTTCATCATTGTTTGAACCAATCAGTTTAGGTCGTGTCACGTACGTGCGTTGATACGTACATACATAAATATATTACAGATAGATACATAGATACACAGGTACATAAATAGATAGATCGATAGATCCATAGATATGTAGATAGAGAGATAGATAGATAGATAGATAAATTTTAGATAAATAGATAGATTGATAGATAGATAGATAGATAGACAGACATAAAAAGATACGTACATACATACATACACACATACATACATACACACATACATACATACATACATACATACATACATACATACATACATACATACATACATACATACATACATACATACATGCGCGATTTCAACAAAACACGTTGCAATAAGTGACATAAACCTCATTTACGAACGTTGACGTTCATGACGTTGAGGCGATAGAAGTGTTTTTTCGACGGTGAGTATTTTTAGAATGGCGGTGGCGATCTTAGCAAAATACCAGGAACTTGTTTTACAACGCCAATTTCGCAAAAAATTAATTCTATTGAGCAAACTTAAAAGCATGTACAAAGTTACCCTATTCACCTAAATTAAATATGTGAATGGTCGCAGAAAAAAATGGTCACTTAAAAATGTACGGAGGAGATATGTTCTGTATGGCACATTTTTGTACGTTATCTAAGAGATGTATTTGTAAAAGCTGGTGCTTGCTAAAATTATTCCACTTTCTCTTGGACCTTTGGTTTTTGAGCTGAACAACATTTTAATGTTTAAAGTTGACCTTTGCGTTTATTTTCAGGAAGCTTGGTGAGTGTTGATACAGACAGCGATACCGTAGTGTACTGTACAGATATAAGTCACCTGCTTGATGGAGCAACAGGCAGCAAATGGAGCTAGGAGTGACTTCTCTCACAGCACAGTTTGCCGCCTTGGCGCCACGCAGATTGTCCTTGGCTTGCTCTGCATGGCACTTGGGATAATCATGCTAATGACAGAAGGCCTCTACATATCACTCATAGCAGCACCACTTTGGTGTGGGGCTATCGTGAGTATCTGCTTCTAGTTTAGGATGAAAATACTCCCGTCATAAATAGATTCCACGTGGCTTATCGATTCACTAAGTGAATATTTTGTTTACTTACCAAGTAGAAAATCAAGCCTTGCCTAATATCTCTATGTAAACTAAAGTATTAGATAAATAAATACTTTGTTCCATTCTCAGTCATAAACTCAATGCGTCATGTATCATCCACTTCGAGGCCAAGACCGGCAAACACAAGAGTCAGCCAACATATCATGATGTCTCATGTAGCGCGAGAAATGATCATCGCCGAGGACGTGGGATCGAATATCAAAGCTACATCAGAGAAATGTCCATATTTTCATGAATCTCATATTGTTTTTTCATGATTAAGACACAAATTTGCGTAACGCAAAACCCAAAAAGACAAAGATAAAAGCTTTTGTAATTTATCACTTTTACCAGTATTTCGTCTGTCACACTTTTTTAAAGACATTCTGAAATTTTCGCCACTTCTTTCAGTTCTTCGTTACTGGTCTCTTTGGGATCTTAGCAGCTAAAAGGAAGACCAGCGGCTTGGTAAGCAACAACATTTGTCCTTATTTCCGTATTTTATTGTTGTATCAGGCGGATAGTCCTTTATATTATCTTGTAAACATAGGTTTGAAAAAGTGAAAAAAAGTGAATAAAAACACAAAACAAACATAACAAACAAAAACCCACGACAACAATCGTTTTTTTTTCTGAAGACCTACTCTAAAATAGTGAGAAGTGACTGGATTAAATTTATTTGTTAAGGTAGAATGGGTCTCGGGGACAGATATTGGGACCCTCAATCTTTTACGATTCTTTTCCGGTTTACTAATTATAGGATTTCATTTTAAAGCTTTTGGCATAGGAAATAATTTCAGCGTCTTAGTTTTTCAAAAATCTGAACTTATTATTCTCCATTGAGTTAACACAGGGATGGCGGCCATTTTGAACCTCAAATATCGGTAAATCTTTGATAATTTGTTTCTCTCGTACTAAACCTTGCACGTTGATCCCCAAATTTTATTCTCAATTTTAAAAGAGTTTGGTTGAACGTTTCCTCAAGAACGTTTGAGCAATATTTATAGCCTTCAAATTTCGAGGGACATACTACCTTTAAGCTGTTTTGTGTTGGCACGAGTGTTCTTCATTCTTGGATGATACCTGTTAGTTAGTCTAATCCCTAAGACCAATGTACGCGCTATCAGGTATCAAACACCCTGTTTATTAAGGTTTTGTTTTCTCTGGTAGATTTACCATATGGAAGTTCAAACACATCGAAACAAAGCGACCAATAGCAAATACCATGTATACAATTTTGAGGTGGTTCACACCTCGAAAGTGAAAGACTTAAAATTATGCTCAGTTTCTTGAATGATACTTTTGACCACTCTCTTACCCAGTGTGGAATAAAAATTAGGGGTCGCCATGCAAAGTTTGGTACTGGAGAAACATATTGAATAACATTTACAGGAGTTTGAAATCCAATTTATGTCTTCGAAAAATGAAGACTGAGAATGATTCTTATCAAAATGAGCGCCCAAAAATGTTAGATTAGAAAAGCATTCTAAAAGTTTGAGAGTCTGGATATCTGTCCCCGAGGCACATTCTACCTTTACTTGAAAATGTAGAATGTAACAACTGAGAGGCACATGTCCATTATTTTTGCTTCTCTAGATTATCAGTTCCATGGTGATGTGCGTTTTAACCGCCACTCTATTTTACCCAATTCTGTTTGGCGTTATGGTGGCCACCATGGTGATGGAGGCTTATTACTCTTGCTCCTATAAATCCCGATACGGTTATGGAACTTTCCTATGTCACAATAGGGTGAGTATCTTCACCATAGATTAACAAACAAATAACCATGGGGGATTGCTTAAATGTTCATCCCCTGAGGTGGAGTATAGCTGTCTTGGTCTTATCATAGGTTTGTTGATATTGTCTATCTTAATATTTGTTTTATTTAACATTTTTGACTATGACTTGTATTGCCAATACCCCAGTGATGTCACTATATAATCAAAGCAGTAGTATTTCTCCTTCTTTGTGTCATGTATTTGCCGTTTGAGAGTCTTATTCGAAGTTGTAGCACCATGTAGCGTCTGTTATCTGATGTATTTGATTGCCTAATGCGTTAAAGCAAGCAAAGGTAAGTTACTAATCTGTGAGGATGTCACAAGATTATCACAGAATTAAGTTGATCAAAGTCAACGGTGAATGCACCAGCAAAGGTATAAAAAGGGAGATTCCTTTTCATAACCTGTGATAAGACCGAGGCACCTCTTCCCCTCCCCGCCCACCCCGGAGGCTGGATATTTTAAGCAGCCTCCTATGAGGGGCAAAATGAAGAATGTGGACTCTCAGAACATTTGACGATTAAACGAATGGCCAGTTAGAAGCTTACTTAAAAAGAGGATATTACAAAAGCGGAGACTGATGAGTAAATCACAGACTGTGGCAAAATGAATTAAACGAAGATTTTTCTGTAGATATAGATCTTACATTAGTATGCATCAATATGCAAATGATCATGTTTGAAATGCTGTTGCTGTAATCTTTTGATGTTTTTCACCTTTCTATTGAATGTTCCCCATTGGATTTGGCCTTCGTTCGCGCTAGGGCAGTTTTGTCATTAAGCTAAAAAAATTAATCATTGTTGTTGTAATTTCTGATTAATGCCAATAAATGGCGCATCACTTTTCTTTATCACTTCTACCAATAACAATGAAACCATGGCTTGACTTTCGCGTGGTTAATCCCATCTTCCTTCTCAATATTAGTTCTTCAGACTGTCCATAGAGGGCGTGATCTTGTTCTTGGGGTTTATAAACTTCGTTGTTGCCATTGTCAATTCTGTATATTGCTGTCGCGCCATCTGCTGTAAGTCAAGGAACGCTACACCAACCGTAAGTTATCTGTTTATTTGTGAATTTGTCATTCGTTATATTTTAATCTTTAACGTTAGCTTTCAGCTTTTGACTTTGTTTTGCTTTTAAAATTCCAAAGTGAAACAAATAAAGAATAAGAATTTCTGCACCAATGATTAATAAGCGATGTCAGGAGATGGATTTTTTGATCATATTATATCTGACCTATAATGATGTGAATGTCTTCTTGTTTCTTGTACGAGATGTTAAAACGAGAAGGAATTAGGCACAAAGTTGTTTAGACAATTAAATAAACACATAACACAAATAAATAAACACGTCAACAATAAACGAACCGACAATATATAGAGGTTGGTTTATTTTGTGTTCAACGACTTTGTCCCATAGTGCAATTATAACTAAATTTTACAGATCATGATTAAAGGTAAAAGTCACAATCACTCGTTAACATCGATACGTAATCTTAAAGAGGCACTCCCACTTGGTAACATTTTTAAAACACATTTTTTTAATGCCAACGGTCGAGATTTGACATGGCGACTGCGCGCGGATCGCGAGATATCGATAAAAACATGTCCTCAAAAAAGTTAAAGTTTGAATTCCGGTGGCCCACCTGAATTCAGCTTCCGAACATAGAACGTTCTGCACTGGGGCCTACTAAGCTATGGAGTACGAGTCTACGCTGACGCTGCTGTACGCTACAGCAGTACCACTCCCGTCGGTGAGCGGTCATGTCCCATGGTTGAAAGCCGAGTCCTGCTGACTCGGCAAAAAGAAAAGAAAAACACAGTTTGCTGATTCCACCAGAATTCGCATAGGTGACTAGCACAGATAGGTGCGGTCGATACATAGTATGCATAGTGGCCGCCGTGTGGTATGCGCGGCGGCCGCTATGTATGGAACCACGCGTAACTGTGTGGCAGACCACAAAATGTAGTCATCAGAGGCAACTAATATTTTACACGTAAAAACTGATATCTATGTAGTATTGTTTAAAAATTTAATACATCTGATTGAGAGTAATGAAAACGACAAAAACTAAGGAGAAGTTTTAAACAAGAATTACCAGAGGTAAAGGCATTGATAATGATGTATATAAAGTCATCGCAGTAGGACGTAAATTAATTGCGTCATTCGAACGTTTTTGGACTCCTTAGAATATCGTTAATCAGCACAACAACACACTGTCGGGGGATTTCGCGTCATAACCAGAAACGATCGTAAAACTTCGGGATGTGAAAAATACGCTCGAGAAATGACATGTTTTTATCGATATCTCGCGATCCGCACGGAGTCGCCACGTCAAATATCGACCGTTGGCATTAAAAAAATGTGTTTTAAAAATGTTACCAAGTGGGAGTGCCTCTTTAATGCATGAAACGTGTACGCAGCTAAACCTTGTAACACTCTTGCTACCTGATGAATGAGTAAATAAAAAACTTATCTAAAAATAAATTATCATAATAATAGTTCTGAATATATTTTTTTCTCAAATGGTCTTAGAAAGAGCACACCAAAAGAAAATGGTACTCATCTTCTACCTCATTCAATTCACAAAGTGTACACAATCGCTGGTCTTTATCAATCCAATGTTGTCTTCCTCTTTCAATGTCTCATATGAGCGGAGCAACGTAAACGTGCAAGCATTTGTTTATGGACCGGTATTTTTACCCAGGCCAGATAATTTTCAAGTTAAAGCGTGGATTTAAAGTTGCGATACAAAACTAGCTTAAACGAATCGACAAATCAGACAAGCAAAACAAACTTTTTCTCGAGGGTCTATGGGGTCTAGGAGAAAACGCAGAGAATCGTATTTGCCAGTGTTGCCTGTTGCTCACAGTGTCGTTTTGTACAGGTATACTATACAGCTCAGCCCGGCGGGATGCCACAACAGGCTCCAATGGCAACAACGCAATATGGCCAACAAATGGTAATATTGCCTCCTGGTGGCCCGAGTTCACCGCCACCATATGGTAAGTAGTGCACAATGTGCAGAGTACAATATTTCACTAAAATATACTACCTACTGAGAAACTTTCTGAGTTATCACAATCTGGTTATCATGTTGGTCAGACCGTAGAAAGACGAGTGAACTTTTCCAATCGTATGACACTTACAAGTTCATTACACTTTCAACTAAACAATAATTAGTACATTGTATTATTATTGCACCTCATTTATTGTTCTGATCTCGTGATTGGCTTAGACTCCGCCATCTAATATTCCAAAAATTTTATATAACATGGTCCGATTTGCTATTGCCCTCGACTCTAGCCAACTACGCGCTAGCCGTTCAAATGCAAGTTTGAAGCGCACACAGGCATTGTAGTATACAGGCGCCAGGAACTCTCGCAAGAGATATGTAAAATGCGCCATTCAAAAATTGCACGTCATTTTAACCTGTCGTTCGAT
>LD345193.1:91109-104851 GCA_001465055.1 Ptychodera flava | reverse complement strand
ATTTCGTTTTGTGTGCGTCAAAATCGCATAAGGATTTTCTATTGTTTTCGAAGTGCAACTTTGCAGCGAGAACACAAAACTACCTTCGCGTTCATCGAGAACAGAATGACCACAAAATACGGAGACAGAAAAGACATGAATGTGAAATAAAAACTTGTATCCTTTTTCAACTTGAAACATGTATGTGAAATATTACCTACGTGCGAAATACATTAAAATGTTAGAAAGTGAAACGCGTAAAGTGGAGGTTTATTATTAATTAATGTGCCCTTCCGGTATTTTTTCATGGACGTGCGGATCGGAGAGGTGCGTGTGGGTTTGTCAGAAACAGCATCATAATGCGAAAGTAATTTCGCATAAGAACTTTCGTTTTGAGGGGGGAGGGAGGGGGTTTCAAGTGAAACGAAGGAATTACGTTTCTTGTGCGTCAGCTTTTATTATCGACGGCCCCTAAGTCCGAACACGTATGAAGTCTCATTCAAAATCCCGTGCCCGCGAAAACCCGACACAGTGTAGGGCGCCACCAGCGGCAGTACTAATGCGGAAGTAAGAATTTGCCGGGATCAAAAAAAAAAAAAAAAAAAAAAAAAAAAATTTTCCAAATATGCCAAAGTAGAAGCGGCGATTCCGATGAACAATTTATTTTTTCTTCCTGGCCTAAAGGCTATTTGTTTTAACAGTTTTAAAATTGTATTTTGGGAAAAATTGCAAGTCCCAAACTTTAGCTGAGAAGTATCTTATTTTTAGAAATGTATATTCTACGATCTTTTTAAATTTGTGCCGTACTCCTTGAAACAGACTCTTTTGATTTTTTTATTCGCTTTTTGCAACCAAGGATATGATTTTTTAATCGTTATACCGAACATATTTTTGGAAATGGGTGTTCGCATTTATCATATAAAAGTGTGCTTTTGTACCGTGTAATATATAAACCTTATTGTAGCGCCTTGAAAAAGTACTTGGTATGAGTATTATTGGTGAAGGGTAACGATAGATGCCATGTGTAGATTATTTATCAAGTCATAAGGGTATAAGTAATATACACTTTACATAATAGCATATATGACATAAAGAAGTGTTACGTAGTGTAGACTCTCAAAGACTCAAAATGATTTATCAATGACCGCAAGAATGGATTGTATATTAGGGTAGAACGCCCTTGGGGAGAGATATTCCAACTCCCAAACTTTTACATTTTTCTTCTGATCTACCTCACAGGGGCGCATTTAAAAACTCTTATGTAGGGTATAAATCTTGAAAACGAGAAATATAAAAAGCAATTGTAGTGAAAGAAATCCAGCATTTTCTCTTACACCATAAATATAGGCCAGGTTGGGAGTAATTTGCTTACTATGGATGAATGAATGATTAAAACAAATAAACAAAATAAACAAACAAATAAACAAAATAAATAAACAAACAAACAAACAAATAAATGAATGAATAAATAAATAAATAAATAAATAAATAGACAACAAGTATTTGAAACGAGGAACAATAACAGCATAGAAACAATCAGCATGGATTTTCACACATATTATAAATATTGATATAGTCTCGAATAATCATCACCATTTGCTTTCATAGTAACGCACGAAAACGTCTCAACACGCTATCATAAATGTGTCATAATTATACCTGAATGAACATTAAAAGAGTTGGATTTTTGAGCGTCTCGATCTAGTACAATACCGTCATTTCGTCACTGTCATTTTGCTACCGTCAAAATAAGCAGATTTTTGAACATCTTGATCAAGCACGAATCGAATGTTTCGATGCCATTTGGCTACCATAACATGAACATTACGATAGTCGGGTTTTACGATTCGCTCATTTCACGTGGAGAAAAAATCGTTCCTTTCCACGGGTATCGCGAATGCGCTCGACGGAACTGAAGACAACATGATTTCCGAGGAGATTCCGGTACTTGATGACGACTTATCAAATGAAGCCGTAGGACTCGTGTTTGATGACGAGGGGGAAGATGACGATGTAGACTTCGACGGGTTTGACTTCGATGAAGAGGGCTTGTTGTATCGACAAACGCGACATCCGAAGTTTATTCTGCGCATGAACTGAAAATTCTCTGAATTTCTTTCGTTAATGTTTTACCAATTTTGTACATAGTTTTTCTCATGTAATACAGGTATTTATTCTTGCATTTGTGTGTCGTTTTCCTGAACTAGTCCCGCAATGGGTAGGCGATAGTGTAACAGATTTTCAAGATTATGTATGCTTTCGAAGTCTTGCGAGGGAAAAATACCCAACTTCGTAAATGGCCCTATACACTTACAGTTAGAACAAAAACGTGCATGTTCGTACCATATTCCGAACAGTTGATCATAGATGACGGAATTCCACATCAAGAAACATTTCGTTCATCGAAACAAGTAATAAAAAAATATTCAAAGATTTATTGCCAAAAATTCAATTCATCAAATTGTAAGCAGAGTGGCGTAGCAATCTCTCGTCTCGGCCAGCCGATCCTTCAACACTTTATCAGTTCGAGCCTGCCTGTTCGTAAGATCACATTTCCTTTCGAGATACGGTTAGACTTTTTGAAACTACCGTAGGAGCAAAATAATAAAACTCACAACGTGTAATTGATCGTTTATTTTAAGGAGTACGGTAATTGAAAATCGTAAATAGAAAACATCGGACGGAGACCATCACATTGTATGTATCTGCTGAACAGAATTTTACCCTGACCTCAGACACCTTTGACCCATTGCGTGAATTGACCAATCACAGCCAGCGGAACTTTAGGGACTTTCCCTTTACTCATTGTCTGACCTTTGCGGCCATGCTATGGGGAGCTGGCTGCTGCTAGGGAGCATACTTGTTGCAACGAAGTATCGTGGTGATTATCTGTACTCGAAATACGAAGATTTATTGCTATCGTATTGTTTAGCAAAAGAAAGTATGGCAAATACGCTGAATTTCAAAACTTGTCGATATCCATTAATTTATACTGTACAGATTCGACCACTAGTATAGTCGCAGCATGGCCATGAGTCGATATCACAAAGTGTATTAAAGTTCTCTGCAGCGCTCGCGTGAATAAAAAAAAAATTGGCACAAAATTTGCATAACATTACATTAATTAGCATAAATTAACTACGACGTTTGTACGACCGTTTGTACGACCCCCACATCTTTTTCGTCACCTTTGGTTCCAAAAAGGGGGTTTTAGAATCGGAGGAATACGGTAAGCAAAGCTGTGAATACTAGAACTGTTCTTCCTTTAAATTTATGCATTGCATGATGTGAAATGTTGCCCCGACTTAATGCCAACACTTTAAAACGAATTTGGACTTGTGTACTCTCTTCCAGTCCAAACAAATACAACACTATTAACTGTTTATAAGTTATACTTCCGCTCTTTTAGTTGTATTGGTCGTGTATGTTGTTGTTTACCCTCTTCTTTTAGTTGTTTTGTTTTAAATTGTAAATGCCCCTGTATTGCGTTTGACATGTTTGTTGCCAAGTTAACGAAAATACAATAATATCAGCATGTTCATTTGTTACATCGATTTGTTAATTCTCTCAAAGGCTTTCATTGTTTCAACTTTATGTATTCATTTGATGTGTAACATTTACTTTATATGGAATTCATGTTTCGATATGTACATTTACATTTCACGGTGATTGAAAATAGGCTTCTGGTCCATTGGTGAACCGAAATAAATATACAAACAATAAATACATAATGTCAAGAAACATTAAATTCATTAAATACCATTAATATACCCACTATAGGTTATCATATAGAACTAATCGGTGTGACTTCAAAAGTGTCCCTATTTGTTAAAAAGTGTCACTTTAGAGTCCGGGTATTACGACGTTACACAAAATACAACCATCCAGTAGCGACTTAAAGAATCAATTCAGATGACCTTGAAAATGTCCTTATATTGTGTCCATAGTTACCCACACTCGCTGACAATCTTTACTGGTGACATTAATTCATAGATGTAGGTACTCGTGTAATTGAAAATACCTACATATTACAATATAGGCTTAGAATGAATAGCCTACTATTATACTCAATTCCACTAAATACAAGGTCAATATTGTTGTAGACACTGATATATGCAAAGGTAGGCGAACGGTCACTCAAAAAGTTGGTAAATATGTTTGGTCGTATAGTTGTTCATGGCCAAAATAATGTTACATCTAGACTTTATCGTTGAGCTGGCATTACATATAGGCATAATCAGTGATGGTAAAGCGGATCAAAGGTCATCCCGAAGTCTTGGAACAAATTTTGTCCAACACTATTCCATGTCAAGCAAAGGAATCTTATAATCCTATTATAGCCTGAAATCCGACATGCACCTAAGTAATATGGTGAAAGTAGGCAAAAGTTCGGCTGAATATTGTGAGATAAAATTTAATCATCCCAAAAGGGCCTATGTCTACCAGACTACAACCTGCAGCTCTATTGGTTAGCTTAGAATGACATATTTGCATACTTAATGAGATGAAAGTTGACGAAGGTGATCTTGAAATTTCAGAACAAATGATGGTGTCACACTCATCAATGTCCAACAAAAACCGATCGTCAAGCCCACTTTGTTAACTTTGAAATTCAATAATAAGGTCAATCAAAAGTAGGTCAACAGTCATTCCCAAATCGCACTGGATATGTGACGGATAGTAGTGAATACAACAAAATAATATTTAAAAGTGTTCCTTTGTCAAGATCTTAGAATAGACATGTCAAGTGAAGGACACTTTTGGAGTCTTAAAACACGCCTTAGGATACTGCTTCCTTATACTGCTGGGATGGCTTTAACCTTAAGCAATGATGTGTGCCAAGTGAAATGAGTTTGAAAAGTTTGTACAATACCATTCAACATACTTTGTTCAGAAGAATGAAGTGAATTTGTCTGATATCCATATCATGAAGAATTAATTGAGAAGTTATAGCTCTTCTCTCACGAGTGACCAAATCTCCAAAACTGGACCCAACCATTTGAAGGTCCATCGTGATTATTATATTTTCTTATCACGGAGAATTAAATACAATGATTATATTTTAAACCAGATATGAACTGAATATGCTCATGTGTTTTACGCTTCACAGAATGTTGGATATCCAGTAAACAGAGTAGAAAATTTTAGCATTATAAACTCAATAGAAAAAGTCGACCTGCTAATGTGACCCCTGAAATGGAAGGACTTTGAGTTTGATAAAATTACAAACTTAGTTATCAAGCATTGAAATTGACTGCTGAAGATTCGACATGTATTGACATTTATCACATACTACTAGATGCATGAAATGATACAGTATGACATGAACTACTGCATACTTTTTGACTGTTATGAAGTTGTGTTAAACAATTGTACCTTTGACCTGTCTCATTTTAAAGTGACAGAACAACGAGCAAGGAGATGTTATGCAACATTTGCAGACCTCAGGATAATCACTAACCAAAACACAAGAACAAAGACAGACATTGTATATTCTGATAGCAGTTCAATTGAGCATACAACATGGAGTGGAAGACAGACGTCTGGTGAGACAAGACTTGTATACGGTCTACTGCCAGAGTGACTATATCTGACGAGGATTTATTGTAGTATGTTTTTCAATATTCCTGTCAATAAACCCGATTCATACCAACATTAACGACATTCGTGTGAGCCGTGTAATAAGAACAATCAGATATCTGTTATATCATTATATGTAGCAGTTTAATCAACTTTCGCACAGTACTCTCAGAGTTAAATCACTAATTACAAAACTTTATTTAATATGTAAATGAGTTAATTATTAACTTTACATTCCCAATGCTTCTCAGTACAATTAAATATTTACCAGATCAATATCTGTAGCAACTTTCATCAAATATAATGCTCTAATTATGGAGTAATATGACTAATTACAAAGTTTATTAAATATGCAAATGAACCCCTAATGAACTCCACACAACTAAATGCTTTACACCACAATTAGATATCTATAGGATCAGTATCTGCAGCAGATTTCATCACATTTGGTGCAGTTATTTCGGAGTTATATGACTAATTACAAAACTTCATAAAATATGCAAATGAGCTACTTATTAACTTGCAACTGCCAAATGTTACTCAGTACAATTAGATATTTATGAGAACAATATCTGTACCCGATTTCACTGACTTGGGTGCCGTAATTTTAGAGTTATATACGTAATTACAAAGTTCATTAAATATGCAAATGAACCCTTAATTAACTTCACACTTCTAAATGCTTTACACCACAGTTAGATATCAGTCGGATCAGTATCTGCAGCAGATTTCATTACATTTGATGTAGTTATATTGGAGTTATACGACTAATTACAAAACTTCATAAAATATGCAAATGAGCTATTTATTAACTTGACACTGCACAATGCTTCTAAATATAATTAGATATATATCAGATCAATATTTACTGCAAGTATCATCAAGTTTGGTGCAGAATTTCATAGTTATCTCACGAATAACAAAAGTTCATTAAATATGCAAATGAGCAGATAATTGACGTGACACTCACATTGTCATGGTAATGTTCTGAAATTGTCATCTGTGAAAAGTTTCATGAAATTTTGTGCAGTATTTGTAGATATATGTCTACACTGTCATTACCGTCTCCATAGGCAAACCATTGTATGGAAAAAAACAATATTGCATAACTTCATTAATATCCAAGCCATACTAACCAAAATCTAATCAGTTCTTGCAAGTAGCATATGGTACCTGTGTACCAAATCTGACTTGAATATATTCAGGCGTTTTTGAGTTATCATGTAAACAGACAGACAGACACACACACACACACTAACACACACGCACACACACAGGGACAGACAGACAGACATCGCTATGACATTAGCCCACGTGTTCACACACGTTAGCTAATAAAAGGAAAATACCCAAACGACTAATGTCGAGAAAAGATCCGTTAGAACAAGGGAAGTGAAATACATCATGACTGGCTTGGTGCAGACTTTTATTTCCTTCATTGCGGTGTTTGTAACATATTCCCTCCAACGACGGTTCTTTGACCTGGCGTGACCTTATGAGCAAGAAAACGATACGTGAGTATCGTTTTTATTGTTTGGTGATTGACTGCCTACTACCTGGCTGATCGACTCATCGCACTTGGGTGCGAAGGGTGCCGTTTTACCAACGTATCTACAAGGTAAAGAAGAGACTTGCTTGAATTGAATGTTTTCAACGCAGACTGGAAGAATGGAGCGCAATTACTGGAGCGTAGTTATGACGCAGTTATGGTCGCCATATTGTGCAGCGCGAATTTCATAATTATGTTAGTAAGTCTGTCGCGATGCAATTGTGTCGCCCTCATTGATTGCTTCAAACATTCTAATGATTATTGTGAAGAATATAGCTATGAATAATCTGCTTAATCAGAGAACTATCAAAATTTGGGCCACTTTTCTATTAGGCTAAAACGAAGTATTTTCGATACAGATAGATGCATATAGTGCTCAAAGCTCGTTTAGGGTTGCTTCGTAAAATGTATTCTAAGTCACGAACTCCCCGAAAAGTTGACTGCTTACTGCTTCGTGATAGGATGGAAGCGCTGATTTCTCAAGTCACGTTTGAACTTGAAAGATGTGAGCTTACTCTGAAAAATCTCAGAAACGTGTAGGTCATCCGAAAAATAGAATGAACGCAAAATCATGACCCAAGCATTTACAGTCATAAAGAAAAGAACGCAGACAATAGATATAGCACAAACAGACGCGAAGCACGGGGAAATTACTGAACTGAGGGATATTAATCAACTTTACCTCCCGATTTTAGTGTGAACGTTACACGATATTTCACATATTTAAAACTTTAATCAAGCGAAATTTTATATGCTGAACAAGATATAATCACCGCGTCATTTGTAACTAGAGGAGTAAAAGTTTAATGTCAGCCAACATAATTGTTCGCAAAAAAAATTCGGCTTCAGAAGATTGTTTCGGAGGGCGGATTATATTTCACGTATCAGCAGATTGCAAAAGGACGGGACAGTCTTGAAAACTGTATTTTTTTTTGCTTAATGTGCAACATTCAAGGAAGACCACCAAACGGCGCAAAGCAGATATAAGTCAATGACGGGATATTGTGGAGGTGACCGGGACAATAGATATGTGTTATAGTTTCGAATTGGAGTTTTCCTTGTGAGAAAACGGATAACTGGCTAATGTTCGGAAAGAGAGCGATTTCGAACATCCAGCCGTTACAAAATACCAATCGTCCTCCCTCTACAGCTGTTCGTCATTGTTTGAACCAATCAATTTAGGTCATTTCACGGACGTACATAGATACGTAGATAAATAAATACATCACAGACGGATACATAGATACATAGATACACAGATACATAAATAAATAGATCGTAGATAGATAGATACATACATACATACATACATACATACATACATACATACATACATACATACATACATACATACATGCGCGATTTCAACAAATCACGTTGCAATTAGTTAAATAAACCTCATTTACGAACGTTGACTTTCATGACGTTGAGGCAATTGAAGTGTTTTTAAACGGTTAGTATTTTTATTATCATGGTGGCGATCTTAGCAAAAATATTGGGAACTCTTGTTCAATTTACAAGGCAATTTTGCAACCTAAAAGCAAGTAAAAAGTTAACCTACTATTCACCTAAATTAAATTTGTGAATGCTTCCAGAAGAAAGATTCGTCACTTAAAAATGTACAGAGGAGGTATGTTGTGCATGGCAAAAATTTTGTACATTCTCTAAGAGATGTATCTGTAAAAGCTGGTGCTTGTTAAAATTATTGTACTTTCTCTCGCACCATTGCTTTTCGAGCTGAACAACATTTTAATCCTTAAAGTTGACTTTTGCGTTCATTTTCAGGAAGCTTGGAGAGTGTTGACACAGACAGCGATACCGTAGTGTACTGTACAGATATAAGTCACCTACTTGATGGAGCAACAGGCAGCAAATGGAGCTAGGGGTGACTTCTCTCACCGCACAGTTTGCCGCCTTGGCGCCACGCAGATTGTCCTTGGCTCCCTCTGCGTGGTATTTGGGATAGTCATTCTAGTGCACGAGGCCCTCTACATATCACTCATAGCAGCACCAATTTGGTGTGGGGCTACCGTGAGTATCTGCTTTTAATTGAGGATGAAAATACTCCCCTCATAAATAGATTCCACGTGGCTTATCGATTCACTTAGTGAATATTTTGTTTACTTACCACGCAGGAAATCAAGCCTTGCCTGATATCACTTTGTCAACTAAAATAGTAGATTAGTAAATACTTTGTTCTGTTCTCAGACATGAACTCAATGCGTCTTGTGTTCTCCTCTTCGAGGCCAGGACCGGCAAACACAACAGTCAGACAACATCTCATGATGTCTCATGTAGCGCGAGAAATGATCATCGCCGAGGACTTGGGATCGAATATCAAAATTACATCAGAGAATTCGAAGTATCCATATTTTCATGAATCGTGGATTGTTTTTTCATGATTAAGACACAAGTTTGCCTAACGCAAAACCCAAAAAGACAAAGATAAAAGCTTTTATAATTTATCACTTTTATCCGTATTCCGTCTGTCACACTTTTTTTAAGACATTCTGAAATTTTTGCCACTTCTTGCAGTTCTTCGTTACTGGTCTGCTCGGGGTGTTAGCAGCTAAAAGGAAGACCAACGGCTTGGTAAGCAACCAAAGTTGTCTTTATTTCCATATTTTATTGTTTTATCAGGCGGATATTCCTTTATAAAATTTCTTGTAAACATAGGTTCGAAAAAGTGAAATAAAAGTGAATAAAAACACAAAACAAACAAAACAGACAAAAACTCACTACAACAATCGTTTTTTGTTCTGAAGACTTACTCCCAAATGTTGAGCAATATATTGATTAAGGTAGAACGCACCTCGGGGACAGACATACGGACTCTCAAACTTTTACAGTTCTCTTCTGATATACCACTTGTGGGGGTTCATTTTAAAGCTCTTGGTGAAAGAAAACTTTTCACCGGCTTAGTTTTTCGAAATTTGAAAATTTGTATTTTTCGCCATAGAGTTAACACAGGGATGGCGGCCATTTTGAATTTCTAATATCGGTAAATCTTGGGTAATTTGTTTCTCTAGTACCAAAATTTGCACGGTGACCCCCTATTTTTATTCTTGATTTTGAAAGAGAATGATTGAAAGATTCCTTGAGGAAAGTTAGAGCAAAGGTTTAAGTCTTTCACTTTCGAGTTAAGGTAGAATGGGTCTCGGGGACAGATATTGGGACCCTCAAACTTTTACAATTCTTTTCCGAGGTAAATCTTTGATAATTTGTTTCTCTTGTACTAAACTTTGCACGTTGATCCTCGAATTTTATTCTTAATTTTTAAAGAGTTTTGTTGAAAATTTCCCTAGGGAAGTTTGAGCAATACTTATAGCCTTCAAATTTGGAAGGGCATACTACCTTTAAGCTGTTTTGTGTTGTCACGAGTGTTTTTCATTCTTTGGATAATACCTGTTTGTTGGTCTCATCCCCAAGACCAATGTACGCGCTATCAGGTATCAAATACCATGTTTATTAAGGTTTTGTTTTTTTCAAGTAGATTTTCTATATGGACTTTAAAACACATCGAAACAAAGCGACCAATAGCAAATACCATATATACAATTTGAGGTGGTTCACACCTCGAAAGTGAAAGACTTAAATTTGTGCTCAGTTTCCTCAATGAAACTTTTGACCACTCTCTTACCCGGTGCGGAATAAAAATTAAGGGTCACTATGCCAAGTTTGGTACTGGAGAAACATATTGCATAACATTTACAGGAGTTTGAAATACAAAATGGCCGTCACCTCTAGAAAAAATAAAAATTTATATTTTCGAAAAATGAAGACTGTGAAAATGTTTCTTATCAAAATGAGCCCCCACATATGGTAGATCAAAAAAGCTTTGTAAAAGTTTGAGAGTCCGGATATCTGTCCCCGAGGCACATTCTTCCCTAACCTTCTTGAAAATGTAGAATGTTACAACTGAAAGGCACATGTCCATTATTTTTGCTTCTCCAGATTATCAGTTCCATGTTGATGTGCATTTTAACCGCCTCTCTATTTTGCCCAACTCTGTTTGGCATCATGGTGGCCACCATGGTGATGGAGGCTTATTACCCTTGCTACCATGAATACCGATACGGTCTTGGAACTTTCTCCTGCGGGAACAGGGTGAGTATCTTCACCATAGTTTAACAAACAAATAATCATGGGGGGAGGGGTTGCTTAAATGTTCGTCCCCAGGGGCGGAGTATAGCTGTCTTAGTCTTATCACAGGTTTGGTGATATTATCTTAATATTTGTGTTATTTTAATAGTTTTGACTATGACTTGTATTGCCAATACCCCTTTGGTGTCACGGTATGATCCTAGCACTAGTTTTGAAAAGATTTCTTTTTCTCCTTCTTTGTGTCATGTATTTACCCTTTGACAGTCTCAACCGAAATTTTATCACCATGTTGCGTCTATTATCTGATTTATTTGATTGTCTAATGCGTTAAAGCAATCAAGGGTAAGTTACTAATCTGTGAGGCTGTCACTAGATTATCACAAGATTAAGTTGATCAAAGTCAACAGTGAATGCACCAGCAAAGGTTCAATAGAGGAGTTTCCTTTACATGACCTGTGATAAGACGGAAGCACCTCTTCCCCCTCCCCGCCCACCCTGTAGGCTGGATATTTTAAGCAGCCTCCTATGGAATAACAGGGTAAAATGAAGAATTCGGGCTGTCAGAACATTTCACGAATAAACGACTGGCCAGTTACTAGTTTACTTAAGAGGATATTACAAATACGGAGACTGATAAGTAAATCACAGACTGTGGCTTAATGAATCAAACGAAGATTTTTTGTAAATGTCAGTCTTTCATTAGTATGCATCAATATGCAAATGAACATGTTTGGAATGCTGTTGCTGTAATCTTCAGATGTTTTCCACCTTTTTATTTCAAGTTCCCAATTGGGTTTGGCCTTCATCGAGCGAGGTCAGTTTTGTCATTAAGCTACAAAAATTAATCATCATCGTTGTAATTTATGATTGATGCCCATAAATGGCGCATCACTTTCTTTTATCACTTCTAGAACTAATAGTGAAACCAAGGCTTGAATTTGTTAACCACCTGGTTAATTCCATCTTCCTTCTGAATATTAGTTCTTCAGACAGTCCATAGAGGGCGTGATCTTGTTCTTGGTGTTTATAAACTTCGTTGTTGCAATTGTCAATTCCATATATTGCTGTCGCGCCATCTGCTGTAAGTCAAGGAACACTAAACCGATCGTAAGTTATCTGTTTATTTGTGAATCAAATTTTAGCCAGTCATCGTTATAGTTTAATCGTCAACGTTAGATTTCAGCTGTTGACTTAGTGGAACAAATAAAGAATAAGAATTTCTGCACAAATGATTAATAAGCGATGTCAGGCGATGGATTGTTTGATCATATGATATCTGGCCTATAATGATGTGTTTGTCGTTTTTGTTCCTTGTACGAGATGTTAGAGTGAGAAGGAATTGGGCACAAGGTTGTTTAGACAATTCAATAAACACAAACAATCACTAACAAAAGAACCGACAATATATATATATATATATATATATATTGCACACCAAAAGAAAATGATACTCATCTTCTACCTCATTCAATTCACAAGGTGTACACAATCGCTGGTCTTTATCAATCCAATGTTGTCTTCCTCTTTCAATGTTTAATATGAGCGGAGCAACGTAAACGTGCAAGCATTTGTTTATGGACCGGTATTTTTACCCAAGAAAGATAATTTTTAAGTTCAAGTGTGGATTTAAAGTTGCGATAAAAAAACTAGCTTAAACGAACCGACTAGGCAGACAAGCAAAACCAACTTTTTCACAAAGAATATTTGGTAGGAAAAAACGCAGAGAATCGTACTTGCCCATGTTGCCAGTGTTACTCACAGTACCGTTTTGTACAGGTATATTACATAGCTCAGCCCGGCGGGGGTGCCACAACAGGCTCCAATGGCAACAACGAAATATGGCCAACAAATGATAATAATGCCTCCTAGTGGCCCGAGAGCACCGCCGCCATATAGTAAGTAGTGTACAACTTACAGAGTATAATATTTCACTAAAATATACTACCTACTGAGAAACTTTCTGAGTTATCACAATCTGGTTATCATGTTGTTCAGACCGTATAAAGACGAGTGAACTTTTCCAAAATCGTATGAAAGTTACAAGTTCATTACACTTTTAACTATACAATAATTAGTACATTGTATTATTATTGCACCTCATTTATTGAACTGATCTCGTGATTGGCTTAAACTCCGCAATCTAATATTCCAAAAATTTTATATAACATGGTCCGATTTGCTATTGCCCTCGACTATCGCCAACTACGCGCTAGCTGTTCAAATGCAAGTTCGATGCGCACACAGGCATTGTAGTATACAGGCGCCAGGTACTCTTGCAGGAGATAAATAAAATGCGCCATTCAAAAATTTGCAAGTTATTTTAACCTGTCGTTCGATGTGCAGAGAAACATACTGGATATTATGATGATTTCAAATGTTCGGTGGAATAAAATTAATGACACATGAAGATCGGGCAATATCACGATTTATGGCCTGCTCTCGGGCTGGTGCTCCAGACCGAAATATTGATGATACACTCGCCTGTGGCTCGAGCATCATAATATTTCGGTCAGGATCACCATCCCTTGCG
>LD345193.1:45105-76798 GCA_001465055.1 Ptychodera flava | reverse complement strand
TATTCTTCAACCATCAAGAACGCACAAAAGACATTAAAACAACATAGGAATGCTCGCAGAGATAAATGCACAGCAGTGTTGCTTTAGTATTTTTGTATAGCAACAGCTCTGTGGTTTTTGACTTTCAGTGCAGCAATGCACAGTTTTGACAGCTTAATATAACAGTGACATATTTGTTCAGTTCTGAATGGAATGTTAGTGTCAGTTATGTTGTTTACAGTTCTGTTTTATACAGCACTGTGTTATGCACTATCGTCGCGTATTTTTGAGGGTTTTTTCATTTTATTTCACATATTTTCAACATAAATCGAGCGAAAATCAAGCGTTTACCTTGTGAGAAAGTGAATATCGGGGAAATGGTCGGCTGAAGAGCGATTTTGAACATGTAGTCGACAAAAAATAGCAATCGGCAATCGTCCTCCCCTCTTAAGGTATTCACCATTGTTGAACAAATCGATTTAGGTCATTTCACGCACATACATTGATAGATAGATAGATAGATAGATAGATAGATAGATAGATAGATAGATAGTAGATAGATCATACATACATACATACATACATACATACATACATACATACATACATACATACATACATACATACGTACGTACGTACGTACATACATACATACGTGCGCAGACGGACACGCCGACATTAACATGTAAGTTAGATAAGCTTCATTTCCAAACGTTGACTTTCATGATCTCATATGTAAATTGAAGGCTTTTTTCAAAGGTCAGTATTTTTATCGTCACGGTGGAGATCCTAGCAAAATATTGGGAACTTATGATCATGTTACAAGGATAATTTTAATTAAGTTAAAAGCAAGTAAATAGATAACATATTCATAGAACCTCCAAAATAACTTTTGGAGATTTTATACCTGTTATTCACCAGCAACAAATTTGCCAATGCTTGCAGAAAAACAGATCACTTAAAAATATTTGAGTACAGGAAAAACGTTGTCAGTTTTCAAAGGGAGGCATCAAGATATGTAAAATGAAGTGTTAGTTCAAATTATCTCACTTTCTCGCACCTTGGATTTTTTACCTAAACAACACTTCCTTTGCGTTCATTTTCAGGAAGCTTGGAGAGTGTTGATACAGACAGCGATACCGTAGTGTACTGTAAAGATATAAGTCACCTTGGTGATGGAGCAACAGGCAGCAAATGGAGCTAGGAATGACTTCTCTCACCGCGCAGTGGGCGTCCTTGGCGCCACGCAGATTGTCCTTGGCTCCCTCTGCGTCTTGTTTGGGATAGTCATTCTAGCGCTGAATGGCTCCATATCATTCATAGCAGCACCACTTTGGTGCGGGGCTATCGTGAGTATTTGCCTCTCGTGAAAATACTTCCTCACACAACAGATCTCGCTTGATGCCGCGAGACTTTACCATTCGCTATATATGTTGTTCTCTTGCTACGCAGGAGATGAAAACCTTGCCTGATAGAAGGTCGATGGGGTCTCTGTATGTAAACTTAAGTATTACATTAGTGCGTACCTTTTTAATTCTCAGTGATGAACTCAATGCGTCGTGTGCTTTCTTTGAAGGGAGGGCCTGAAATCATAACAGCCAGCCAAGATCTCGTTGGGTCTCACGTAGCGCGAGAAATGATCATTTCTGAGAACTGTGACCAACTCTATCGGTTCTCTTCACCCATTGGCAAAGTAATTTGTGGATCCTATTAAAATGTATGCTGTTGGTCCTTGCGGTCGTGGGACTGAATATTAAAACTACGTAGAGTAGTATCAATATTGCATGAAACGTTTATTATATTTTCCTGTCATGATTAAGGCACCATTTTGCGTACCTCAGTCAAAACAAACAAATAAACAAAAGAAGATAAAACTTGTATACGTGATTCCATGTCAACAATACGTCATCTTGGCAAATATGTCACCGCATTTTTATCGCTTTCATCCGTTTTCCATCTGTTACACTTTCTTCTTGTCATTCTGAATATTACAGTTCATTGTTACCGGTCTGCTTGGAGTCTTAGCAGCTAACTGGAAGACCAGCGGTGTGGTAAGCAAAAATATTCGTCTTTATTTCCATATTTTATTGTTGTATCAGGTAATAACGCTTGCGTGTTCCTTTTTATAATCTTGACAACAGAGGTTTGAAGAAGTGAAACAAAAATATCGGGGTTTTTTTTCTGAAGACCTACTCCACAATTTTGAGAAGTGACCTCATTAGGTTGCTTTGTTAATGCAGAATGCGACTCGGGGACAGATATTAGGGCCCTAATTAAAATTTTCCGGTCTACCACTTGCGGGGACTCATTTCAAAGCTCTTTTGGTGTAGGAAAATTTGTAAACGTCTTAGTTTTTCGGAAATCGAAACTTTTATTTTTCTCCATGGAGTTATTAACACAAGGGTGGCGGCCATTTTGAATTTCCAAATATCGGTAAATCTTGGGTAATTTGTTTGTCTGGTACCAAAACTTGCATGTTGATCCCCGAATTTATTCTTGAATTTTAAAGAGTTTGGTTGAAAGATTCAATAAGGAAAGTTTGAGCAAAAGTTTTCACCTTTAACTTTCGAGGGGTTGTGTTGGCACGAGTGTTCTTCATTCTTGGATGATACGTGTTCGTTAGTCTTATCCCTAAGTCCAATGTACGCACTGTCAGGTATCAAATACCCTGTTTATTAAGGTTTTGTTTTCTCAGGTGGGTACACTGTGCATAATTTAAAACACATCGAAACGAAGCGACCGATAGCAAATAACATATATAAAATTAAAGGTGGTCAACACCTCGAAAGTGAAAGACAAAATTTTTGCTGAGTTTCCTCAATGAAACTTTCAACCACTCTCTTACCCATTAAGGAAAATTTGGGTCACTATGCTAAGTTTGGTGCTGGAGAAACAAATTGTGTAATATTTACAGAAGTTTGAAATTCAAAAATAAAAATTTACATTTTTGAAAAATGAAGTCTGAAAATGTTTCTCTTTAAAATGAGCCCCACAAGTATGAGATCAGAAATCTATTGTAAAAGTTTTAGGTTCCGAATATCTGTCTCCGAGTCCGAGGCACATTCTTGCCGACTTGAAATGTAGAACGTAACAACTGAAAGGCACATGTCCATTATTTTTGCTTCTCCAGATTATCAGTTCCATGGTGATGTGCATTTTAACCGCCACTCTATTTTACCCAACTCTGTTCAGTATCATGGTGGCCACCATGGTGATAGAAGCTTTTGACACTTGCTACTATGACTACGGCCGATACGGTTATGAAAATTACATTTGTGATAACAGGGTGAGTATCTTTACCATAGGTTAATGAGCAAATAACCATGGGGGATTGCTTAAATGTTCGTCCACAGGGGTGGGGCACAGATGTCTTGGTCTTATCACAGGTTTCTTATCGATATTGTTTATTTTAATACTTTTTTTTTTATTTTGATACTTTCGACTATGATTTGTACTGCCAATACCCCTTTGGCGTCTCGGTGTCATCTTAGCACTAGTTTTGAAAAAAAATTCTTTTTCTCCTTCTTTGTGTCATGTATTTGTCCTTTGACAGTCTTATCCGAAGTTTTATCACCATGTTGCGTCTATTATCTGATGCATTTGATTGCCTAATCACGGTCCCTCCACAAAAGGGGACCGTGTCCTAATAATGCGCTAAAGCAATCAAGGGTAAGTTACTAATCTGTGGAGGCTGTCACTAGATTATCACCGGATTAACTTTGCCAAAGTCAACAGTTAATGCACCTGCAAGGGCATGACAGAGAAGAGTTTCCTTTCATAACCTGTGATAAGACCAAGACACCGCTACCCCCTCCCCACCCTGGAGGCTGGATATTTAGGCAGACTTCTATGGAATAACAGGGTAAAATAAAAAAATTTGGACTGTCAGAACATTTGACGAATAAACGACTGGCCAGTTACCAACTTACTTAAAAGGAGGATATTACAAAAGCGGAGACTGACGGCTAAATCACAGACTGTGCCGAAATGAATTAAATGAAGATTTTTTGTAGATTACAGCACATAAAAATCTTGCATTAGTATGCATCAATATGCATATGAACATGTTTCAAATGCTAGGGCTGATGTTTTTCACCTTTTTATTTCAAGTTCCCAATTGGGTTTTGCCTTCATCGAGCTAGTTCAGTTTTGTCATTAAGCTACAAAAATTAATCATTATCGTTGTAATTTCTGACTGAAGCCCATAAATGGCGCATCACTTTCTTTTATCACTTCTAGAACTAATAGTGAAACCAAGGCTTGAATTTGTTACCGCTTAGTTAATTCAATTTTTGAATATTCCTTCCGAATATCAGGACACCAAACTGGCCATAGAGGGCGTGATCCTGTTCTTGGGGTTTATAGACTTCGTTGTCGCGATTGTTAACTCTGCCTTTTGCTGTGGCGCCCTCTGCTGTAAGCCAAGAAATGTCTCACCAGTCGTAAGTTATCTGTCTATTTTTGAATCAAATTTGACGTAGTCATTAGTTATAGTTTAATCCTATCATAATGATCACTTGAATTCCGAAGACGTAAAAAATGAATGAATTTTACGAATCTATATTTTTAGGTAACCTGAAAGTAGTAGACGATATCAACATTTGATTTTAGCTGTTTGATGTCTTTTACTGTTAACATTTCGAATCCGATCGAAAATTTACCGAATTTACTGTAAACATTTCAAAGTGAAACACATTAGAGAATAAGAATTTCGGCACAAATGATACAATACACGATGTCTGGGTTTGACATATTGAAGAATCATCTAGTTTGATGATATTTCGCCGACAGTGATGTGTTTGTCTGATTTTTTGTTCCTTGAGGACGAATTAGGACACAAGGTTGTTTAGACAAACGAATAAACACATAATCCATGATTAAACAACCAGAAAGGAACCGACAAATCGGACAGGCCAAAATACCCCCCTTTTTTACAAGAAATAGTTTTCAGGAAAACGCAGAAAATCGTGTTTGCCCGTGTCGCCAGTGTTACTCACTGTGTCGTTTTGTACAGGTATACTACACAGTTCAGCCCGGCGGGGTGCCACAACAGGTTCCAATGGCAACGACGCAATATGGCCAACAAGTGATATTAGTGCCTCCCAGTGGCCCAAGTGCGCCACCACCTTACGGTAAGTGTACAATGTGCAAAATGCAATATTTCACTAAATCTACGGTCAATTGCTATTGAAATTAAAATTGAAGTTAAGTCAGACAAAGCTTCTGAGTTTATACAGTTTGCCTATCATGTTGTTCATACCCTAGAAGTGAATTTATTTAATCGTATGAAAGTTACGTTAATTACACTTGCAACTAAACAAATGTATTAATAAACAAAAGAGCAAATGGTGTCCTGCCTCGAGAGTACATAGTCCCAAACAAGGCACTGTAATGTTTTTACATGTCTCTCTTACTTAGTTTTCACTCCAAATTTTTTAGTTTACTTTTGCACATGACAATCGTATTCTTTATCTAAATGTTAGACCAAATCTGTAGCAAAAGTAGATAGATTTTCATCTTATAACACATTTAGTATATTTAAATCACTGTTGTGCGGTTAACCAATTTTTTATGCATATTTTTTTTTAAATCCCGAAGTTGTCAAATTGGAAATAGCTCCTATTCACTTTCAGTCAAATAATGACTATGTGGCCTGTTACTACATCATCAACAAGTTGCCATGGGATTCCATGTAGAGCTCAACTTTCGGTGTACGAGGCATGTAATAAATAGATAAATAAATAGATAGATAAATACATAGCTAGATTATATAAATACATAGATAGATCGATTGAAAAATAAATAAATAAAAATTGATGTATCATGGTAATAAATAAATAAATAAATAAATAAATAAATAAATAAATAAATAAATAAATAATCTCTTTAACTGTTCTCAATTAGGTCCTTACAACACTCAGCCTATGTACGTGCAGCCTGGCGCCGTGCCGATGGCAGGGACAAGCGCCCCCTATGGCCAGGAACCAGGAGCCGGTTACGGTTACGGCCAACCTCAGGCTCAAGCGAAGGGCGAGCCGTCAAATGATACGTTGCCGCCGGCATACGCTTAGCGGTTTTCCGTTTCGAGAAACTTGTTGGAAGAATCTACTGAGAGCTTCCCATCATTGCATTTACACATGTTTTATAGGATAAAAATAAATTAGCTTTCTAAGAAATAATTTAGTTGCACTCGCGTTCACAAGGCATCACAAATCGCAAAGCTTTAATGACGTTTTAATGTTTCAGATCAGACAATAAAAAAAGACAATCTGTGTTCCTTTTAAAAAGAAATATTGATGAAAATGATGATCATATTTAGAAAGCCGTTATACTTGTTTTAACATTTTTTAAAGTTGCATTTTTGGGAAAAATTGCAATTCCCAAACTTTTGATATTCAAGTTGCTTTACTCAACCTCTTTTACTTAAGCGAGAAGTTAGTACTTAATTTTTAGAAATGTATATTGTACCATTTGTTTGTGTGAATTTATACCATTCTCCTTGAAAGTGCTGTAGTGCAGACTCTTTTTTGGATTTCAATTCCCTTTTACCACAAAGGATACGATTTTTTATCTTTATGTCGAAAGCATTTTTATGTAAACGCGTGCATTTATCATACAAAAGAGGTGTGGGGTTTTTTATACATTTAATATTCCAAATATGTACAGAGTAGAGGTGAATATATAAACCTTTTTGTAATGCTTTAAAAAGTACTTGGTATTAGAGTATTTCTAATGAAGGATGTACATTTCGATACATGTTAGGTGTGGATTATTAATTCAGTCAATATTGATATGAGCAATATGCACTTGAACTAATGGCATATATTACATTAAGCAGTGTATTTTACTCAGTGTAGACTCTCAACAACTCGTAATGATGTACTAGTATTAATCACCGCTTGAATGTGTTGTATATTTGGGCAGAATGCGCTCCTGGGACAGATATCCGGACTCTCAAACTTTTACAAATCTGTTATCAGACTGATATACCACTTGTGGGGGCTCATTTTAAAGCTCTTGGTGTAAGGAATCTTGAATTTTTCGAAAATCGAATTATAAAATTTTCCCCTCGGAGTTACCACACAGATAGGGATAATTTCGAATTTCACATATCAGGAAATGACAGGTAATTTGTTTCTCTAATTAAGTGCCACATTTTGCAGGGTGACCCCTAATTTTCATTGTTGATTTGGTAAGAGAATGGGGCAAAGTTTCATTTAGTAAAGTGCTAGCAAAGGTTTACGTCTGATCTTTGACTTTCGAGGTGCATGCTACCTCAAAGTAAGAAACAGTAAAACTATGAAAAAAAATATTCGTCAAATGAAGCACAGAAGTAGGGCAACAAAAGTGTATTTGATTGTTTGAACGATAACTGTGGAGAATACCGGATAATTGAACCCTTTGAGTTTAAGAAAAGGTGGTTTATAAACTTACAGATCTATCACAAGTATTAATTTCGTTGTTAGTATTAAGTTTCAGACAAAGACAATGTTATGAATGAGTCTAAATATATCTGGAATTTCCAGTGTAAGGCTCTTTTAAACAGCTGTTTTTACCTTCCATTGTACTGATTTGTCAACTCTCTTGCTTCGGACATTTAACTTTCACACTATCGACATTACCACCCCATCATTCCACCGGGCTGATCTGCTGTCTTGCTTTACAACGGGCTTAGGATGTAAGTCTTCACCCTTATCGCTCATTTCCTATCGCGAGGGACGGGTATACTTCCCGTACCCCAGTACCCCAGTCATTCATATATATATATATATATATATATATATATATATATATATATATATATATATATATATATATATATATATAATTCTACTTTTGCAAGATTTGTATAAATTTGAAAAATATCTCTTGAGTATTTTGTGTGTTTGGAAACCGATTGTAAAAACTAGGACTTAGTTTGAGACACTGACTAAGACTTTGAAGTGAAATTGTAAAATGACTAAAACGGAAAGACGTACTTGTTGGAAAAAGTATTATCATCGTGCTAGGATTCAAGATAATTTAGAAAAAAAACCAACAACAACATTTTTTTATGTACATTAGAGCCGGCGAAAAAATACTGACAGATCTGGTTGTCTCTTCGCTTTTGATAAATACATCTTTGTGCATTGTAATCCTTGGTCACAACCCAGTTCTTCTGACAACGTCTCAAAGTGATGGAACGTTTTTGAAATTTAGTTCACTTAAAACTTGAATACTGGAAAAATGCTTCGGTTTGAATCAGCTCCATGCCTCAAGTAGATTAGAAGATACGTTGCGGTCGTTGCTTTTGGGTGCTATCTAGAGCGCCCTCTACCGACGGATCTTTCAATCCATGCCACAGTAGGGTAATAGTTGTCACAAAACAATTTGAGCTGCATAAAATCAAAGAGCATGAAGTAATCGTATAAGATCTATTTAAAAAACTGAAAAAGGGACAACTATTTCTCTCCGATACCGTGTTTCTTGACTACTCACTGCACCATATATGTCTTAAAGCAGATATAACAATATCCGCTGTTATTTTTTCTCGCTTCTGCTTCCTACTATGCTTTTGCATAGTTTACAAACCGAAAAGACTGTAATTATTTTTACGTTAAGGTAGTATACACCTCGAAAGTGAAAGACTTAAAAACTTTAGCTCAAACTTTCCCAGGCAAATATTTCGACCATTCTCTTTCAAAATCAAGAATAAAAATTTGGGGTCACCTTGCAAATTCTGTTACTGGTGAAACAAATTACCAAAGGTTTACCGATACTTGAAATTCAAAATGACCGCCATCCTTGTGTTAATTGTATGGAGAGAAAAAAAAATTTCTATTTTCGCAAAACTAACACGGTGAAATTTTTTCTTACATAGAGAGCTTTAAAATGAGCCTCTACAAGTGGTAGATCAGAAAAGAATTGCAGAAGTTTGAGAGACCGAATATCTGTTCCCGGGACGCATTCTGCCTTAAACTGTTTATTTTAACGTTTCAGGACTGTGGAATTATCTCTATACTTACTTCAAACATTTAAAACTAAAAAAAAGATGAAAGTTGTCAACGTTAGCAAAGTAAAAAGAGTCCAAAGGGGACGATGGCGATCCAAAGCTCCTTCTCTCCCTTGTGTCCTTCACGTGCTGAAATCAGTATTAATAGAGGGCGCCCCAGTAGAATCAAACAAAGATGGCGGCTTTCATGGGAAAAAAGCTTCGGGACCATCGGTAGCTGTGTTAAACCCGCGATAATTCGATTCAGCCAGATCTTACGTGATTAAATGTAAGACATTAACCCTCTACCAAGTTCAACACATGATGCTGTAAGTCAATTTAGGACAGTTAAGGGTAAATCACACAGGAACGTTTCTTTCACGTTATGCGTTTGGAGGGACCCTGAACTTACGTTCAAAACAACGTCTACATCATACATGTCGTCGATACTACGTAACGTAGTGTCTAAATAGACTGATCTGCTGCTGAATTTGAATCATTGAATCACTGTACCAGATTCAAACTCGATCAGCGAAATATTTGTACCAGCATCTTGCTTTTACAACAAGATTTTTTTTTGTTTGGGGGACTTGCCTGTGGGCCTGGCGCTGTGTACCTTGTTCTGTGATTGTGAAGAGTACAGATCGATTGGTCGTGATACTAGGAGCCATACACAAACTGAAGAAGTATGGCGGACAGATTCGACTCCAATTCCGAAGAAGAAGTGGAGAGCTTTGAAGTAACCGATTACGATTTGTTAAACGAGTTTAATCCCGATCGGAAACGATATAGGCAAACCAAGAGTGACGCCATTTATGGTGAGCAACGCTCTCAAGTTTGTACATGACCTAGCCTAGATTCTATTTGTCCGCTTGCCTCCGTACCTCCGACCCAGTGGGTCAGAGGTACGGAGGCAAGCGCACGAATAGAATCTAGGCTCTACATGACCATGAAGTTGGCACTACTACGGAGATGCTCTCCAATACCCGTAGGTGAGGGGTGCTAACACACTTCCATGTAGTGTCACATATGCATGTAACTGTCAGAAATATACCGTCAAATTTACAATTGATAGTAAGTTCTTCGGGAAGTAGTCTTCTTAAATGTTCAAATAAAAAAAAAAACGCACCTGGAAAGTGACAAAAACTATGTATTTTTCACAAAGTTCCGGAAAAGTTATTGCTGATTTCTTGCTCTGTAAGGGGAAAAATTACAATCATCCTTGTCTGACATTGACAATCCTGGCAAAGTTTGTTTAATATATGCAAACCTACAGTAATCTGCAATAAAGTCTACAAAATTTTATTACAAAGATAATTTGTTTACATTCGCAAAAGTTATAACCTATGTATCATATATAGGTGTATCCAAATGATAGGAAAATCCTTAAATACTGAGGCTTTACTTTTATTCCGCCTTGTGCATAATTATGGAAATATTTGTATAAAGGCTTCATCCATAAACCTTATGACCTGGCTTTTGCAGAAGTCAACGATGCAAATGACAAATTCTCTACTTCTCAATGAGCATCATAATTAAAGATACCGGGATTCAAAAATAGGGAAGAAAATTGTATGGTTGAGTATGTTATCACAATTGTCACACAGTGTGCTTACTATATTTGGAGGCAGTCCTTCAAATAACCCAAGATTTGCCGATATTTAAAATTCAAGATGGCCACAATCCCTGTGTTAACTCTATAGAGAATAATACAATTTTCGAATTTTGAAAAATGAAGTCGCCAAAATGTTTTCTTACACCAAGAGCTTTAAAATGAACCCCCACAAGTGGTATATCAGAAAAGAATTGTAAAAGTTTGAGAGTCCGAATATCTGTCTCTGAGGGGTGATCTACCTTAAGTTTATTATCAGCACAAGGTTGGACTCACACTCTGTAGTTGCCTGAATCAGAACACCATTACATGCAACGTAGCTTGGTTGCTGCATTCGCACATGAATGCCACTTACTTATACTCAATTCTTTCCAAATTTCCAGGTATTTGGGCCCCTCCTCGAGATGACAGCGACGATGAATACGGAGGAGGGAGGGCGGGCCTGGGAGGAGGAAGACGGAAAGATTTCTCCGCTGGGCTTGAGTTTGTCAGCGGAGGTCTCAAGAAAACTGGTGAAGAGATGAAACAGGAAATGGAAGAAGTAAGTTTGTGGCTTTCTCCAGAAGTTTCTGTTGTTTGACGGTTTGGAAAGTAGGATGATAAATTGGATCAGCACCACAAATTGGACTGAACTCTTCCTAATATTCCCTGTAGTCCAGTTGGACCTCTGCACAGGGACATGGGGTCAAAATTTATTATTCCTGTACATTTAACCCTTTTCCTGCCAGACAGTATCACTTCCCCATCTGCCAAGTCAGTAAAAAAAGCAGTATTGAGCCAACATCATCCATATTTTACCTACTTGATTTGGTTTCTTGTAGCAGCTTTCCCCAGTAAAAATCATGTTTACAGTGTATACATATTTTCAGGGGCCTTCAAATGTCCAATTTGTTAAAATGCATCATATGGTACATGTGCTTCACTAGTTTTATAACCATATTGGCCTGATGGTGACATATGAACTTGGCAGGATAAGGACAAAATTTGCTGAATAATTTGTGTCAATGTGATCGTGTCAAGATTGCTTCTGTTTCAATTCATATGACCATTTTTCAGCCATAAGAATACTTCTTTAGTGGAATGTGAGTGCACTGTGGATAGTAACACTATAAGATTCATGAAAAACGTTTATTTGCAGCATACTGATGTGTGACGATGTCAAACTACTGTTATGTTTCACATCGCCACTCAACCTGACGAGCTATAAAGAACTGTGAATGATACATTGCAGTGATCAACACGACAAAAATAAAAATCTGATTTTAACACAATATTAATTTTCATCTCCAGGGCAATGAAGAAGAAGCCTTTGAAGTTCCCATGGAATTCAAAAGCACCAAGAAGAAACCATTCAAATCACAGGGTGGGTTGGGTTTCAAACAGAAGGGTTCAGGAAAAATGCATACCTCGGATAAAGGGTTTGGAAGTTGGGAAAAACATACCAAAGGTATTGGTCAGAAGCTTCTGCTTCAGGTAGGTTTGTCAAAAAAAAAAAAAAAAAAATTACAAATGATGACTGGACCATGCCAAGTTTTGCTGACCTTGGACTATACGCACAGTTGCAATGGACAGCGATGCATGATGTGTTACATATAGTGATAAATAATGAAACATACCAAATATAGCTTGCACTCCATTTTATTGTAGTTTGATGCCAGTGTTTTTGACAATGTCAAAATCCTGGTCACTGCGATGTTCATATTGAAAAGAAACCCCAGTCTGATTCTTCTACTTATATGTGTCTTTGCAAGAGTCCGTTCACACAAATTTCTCAGAGATGCCTGGCGCGATTTCTTTCAAACTTGGTACAAGGATTACCACCTACGTCGTATATATGCATGTTGATTTGTTTTGTGATACACTCCAATATTTCCATTTCTGTGAATTGTTTCTGAAGTCCTCAACCAAGTGGGGATTATGTCATTGACAATGACTTATTGAATTCTAGGGTACGGATGAAGAAGTGTCCACGACAATTTTGTATAATATTAAAGTGTTGCTGCAATTTGTAATGTCATAGCATTGCGCAATGAATAGGGTGATCTCTGCCAGACCTCACAATCGCCAACTCTGTAACAGTTCTATTTCCTGTTGTCTTTCAGATGGGATACCAGCCTGGTAAAGGTCTGGGTAAAAAGGGACAGGGTATCATCACACCTGTGGAGGCGCATCTGAGGAAAGGAAAGGGCGCCATCGGTGCGCACGGACCAGAACGACCCAATCAGAAACCACAAGTCGATTCAGAAGACGAAGAAGACGAGGAATTCAGAAATCAATTATCACAATGGAAGAAAGGACCTGAGGTACACTGAACAGATCATTTCAAGTCTCACCATCTATGTTTTCATTAATGGAAGATGTTTTACCCAAAGCACTGTATACGTATGTGTAATTTACAGAAGTTTGCTATCAAAGACGTGAGGTACATTAGCTATTTGTAGAAGATTAACTGAAGGCATAGTTTTGTTTAAAAGAATGTAAATTTCAAGTATTCCATTTTCCGTTTGTGTTTGCAACAGGCTAAACAGAAACCCAAGTATTCTTACAAAACGATTGATGAACTGAAGGAAAAAGTGAAATTGAAGAAATCTTCCCGGCCGACCGACAAAGCTATGACCCAAGTGAAAGTGATTGACTTGACTGGAAAGGAGAAGAGGGTGTTGTCCGGATACGATCAGATCAGTCAGAAACACAGCAGACCTGGTGAAGAAACGGAACCAGTCACGCCTGTCACTCTGGACCAAACAGCGTTCACTATGCCAGAGTTGATGCATAATCTAGACTTGCTGGTGGACATGTCCGAACAAGAAATTATCAAAAATGATAAACAGTAAGTTTCCCGAAATTTCCAATTGTATGTTTTAATGTGCTCATGGTATTACTCCTTAAAATTTTAAAAGAGTTTCAGAGTTGAAGCTTCAGTGTTGATTAGAAACTTTATGAAACCAGTCTGGATTTTTCACAATGGGAATTTGAGTGTTGGATCGTCCCACAGTTTTTCTGATGATCTATTCATATGTTAAATACAACAGAAAACATTTTCACAACAGATGAATATGCAAATTATGCATTGTTATATAAATTAACCCCTTTGCCGGACAGTTCAGCAGGCCAGTCTGCCTCAACTTCACCTCAAATAATCCTGATTTTTCTTTTTCCGAATTCCAGGCTACATCACGAAGAGGATACCATTGTCAATCTCAAACACGAGGAAGAGAAACTGAAGGGTGTACTTGACAATGAATCCAAACAGATCAGCAGAATGACAGAAATTATGAATATGATTGCAAAGTAAGTAGTGATTGATATGTGTTTTATTAACGAATCTATCACTCAGAGATATTGCTGACTTCTACGGATTGCATAAATGGTTTTAGCTTTGAGGTAATCCATGGCATATACACAGAAATTTTCTGGAATTGGATTGTAAAATGATGAAATGTTGAAAGTGGATACAAGATCTTGAATTTGTATGACCATGTAGTTCATGTAAATATGGAATCAGTGAGTGTGGTGTAGCGCCCCCACATGGCCACTCACTGTTTATTGGACAATTGTGTTCCGTTACAGATATGAAGAGAGACAAGAACCAGACAGCATGTGTCCATGGGAGCTAGAAGACGCGGAGGAATTCTTCAAAATGTTGCAAGATGACTTTTATGAAGAATATAGACTTTATGAATTATCAAATCTCATCATACCGACAGTTTTTCCATTGGTAAAGTATATAATGTCTAGATATAATTTAATGTGCATCGTACTACTATCTGTAATTTTCTGTGATTTATACCAATAGACTATCAAAACCTGGAATTCAGTATCTATAGACTAAACCTGGAATTCAGTACTGAAAGACTGAACCTGGCATTCAAAGTGGCCACAGTACAAACAAAACCAGGTGCACAACCACGCAAAGAAATGCGTGCATTCCTGTTTCCGTTTGCTCATATGCATTTGTTTGTACCATCATCAGGTGTTCCTTTGGGTTGTACTGAGTGTGTAAAACACTGCTTGTCCTTTTTATTCTGGAGTAGAACTATCGACGTTTGACAAAAAGGATCCCTGATTTGTACCATTTGATATATTGACTTTTGATAATGATGTGTTTTTGAAAACTAGAAGTAGCAGATGCAATACCACAACCAACGGGATTGATGAATGTAAACTTCTTATCATCTTGGGAAATAAACAGTCAGATTAAAATTAGGTCAAGTTAAGTCTGTACTGTCACACTTTCAGTCTCAAAATTTATCATATTTTGTGACAAGGTACATTGTATCTCTGCATACTGTGTGACAAAGTATTATGTCTGTGCACAGTCCCTCCACCGATGGGACAGGACCAGTGGTCTGTGCTTCATAGCTGAAATTCTGAAGCTACTGTCACACAGCCTGTGCACGTGACAAAAATACAACAACCTGATTTCTGATATCAGATATCCTTTAACTGAAATTAATACACAGTTATATCGTACATAACCCAATGTCATTGGATGTTTGCCAAATTTGAATATATCTCCTTTGAATATTTGTATCTTGTGTGTAACCATAGCAACTGACACATGAATCATCCCTCTTTCTCAGATGTATGAGTTTTTTGTTTGCTGGGACCCACTGCAAGACAGTATATATGGAATAGATATTCTTAAAAAGTGGAAGGATTTGATCGATAACCATGACAACGCCATTGCCAGAGAAGGTGCGCAAACCATGACGATGTATGACAGAATGGTTTGGGAAGTATGGATGCCGTACATCCGGAAAGCTGTCCAGGCGTGGAATCCCAGGAATTGTGATCCATTGATAGGTAGGTTTGATGTCAATGTAGCAGAGACATAATCACATCATAAGTATTCATGCATGAAAATTATACTAACAAAGGTTTTCGTCATGAAGTACGCGCCTCGACAGCGAAAGACAAACTTTGCTCAAACTTTCCTTCATGAGAAACAGAAATAATCCTGATTTATATGCAACCCTTGAGCCCTCGACGACGGATCTTTGAGTCTAACCAATGGCTTGATGGAATTTGATTATCCCATGGAATATGACCACAATCTGTGACAGGTACTGAGTCTAATCAAGAGTTCATCAAGATAAGATGGCACACGACTGTCATTTCCTACTATAAAATCTTTTGGTGATAACTATCATTTATCCTTCAAATCCCAGACTTCAGAACAGTATATAAATTAATTTTCTCTTTTCTTTCACAGAGGTGATAGAAAATTGGCTGCCATTGTTGCCCCTTTGGGTCAGCAACAATATCTTTGATCAGCTGATCTTTCCAAAGTTACAGACTGAAGTTCAGAACTGGAATCCCTTAACAGACACTCAGAGAATTGACTCCTGGCTGCATCCATGGTTACCGCTCATGGGTAAGTGAAAAATTCTACAGACGGAGTCATATTAGTGCGAAAATGTCATATCTGTAAATTTCTGTTCTTGTCACCTGTGTCAGAAAAACTTAATTTTGTAATAATTTCAGTCAGCAACCCAAAATTTTTCAGCCATTTAAAAGTCACTTGTTAAGGCATATTTTAGAATCTTTGCTCCAAGGAAATGATTTTTATTGTAACACAGTGTGAGGTAAAAAAAATTGAAAAGGCTATGCTGTGTTTCCATACTACAAATCCCAAACAGTGGGACGGTAACACTGTTTTTTCTTATCTAATTTCTGTCTCTTCATGGCTACCAAAGGCACATGCAAAAGAAAAGGACAACATTTACACTTTTCCGCAGTCATCAACTGTAATACAACTTTGTGTTTATTCCTTGTCAGATGTTGACACTTTCTCTATTGGACCAATGTAACAGACTGACACGGTCCTTTTACATTTATGACATACTGTAAATTTTTTAAAAGTGCCCTCAAAGGCTAGGTTTATAGTTTCTTTTCTTTATGCAATGATATGAAGGCTGCAGGCCCAGTTTGCAGTGTAGGCCCCACTTTTGTAGACTAAGTAATGTAAGCAGACATGGTTTGTCATGGTTGGTATGTCAGCGTTGATTGATATTGTTTAGAGTAATGCATCCCTTTAGATTGCCATTCGTGACTGAATGAAATAAGACTGACTAGATGGCTGTATTGCTACCAAGCACGCATAAGCTCTAGTCTTGAAACATGATCAGTATAAACTGGTGTTTCAGTATGCTATGAGCCAACAGTCTTACAAAGGAGTTCACAAGAAACATTGTTCCATGATTAAAAACTTAAAAACTTAAAAACAGACACTTAGTTTAGTTTTCAGAACGTAGTTCTGTGTGTTTTTTTTAGTTGAAAAAAAATAAGAGACTTACTATGTAAGGCTGATTATTTTGACAACTGATACTTTTGTTCCATATCAGTCTACTTTCTGAATTTTGAATTTTCAAATCTTCAGTTGTCTTATTAGCAACACGTTAACATCTTGAAAAATATAGGTAATCAATGCTTTCAGAGTTTTGATGTAGCACTGTTTGCAGTAACAGGTTTGTTACGAAATATAGCTCGGCTGCAAATGTGTGATATCGGACACTGCTGCTTGAAATGCAGAAAAGGTTTGTCAGTGTTGCATGCATAGCTGTTGTTGAAGCTTGTAGTCTGAGCTGTTAATTTGTCTTTTTAAATTTAATTTTAACACTAGCAGTCATGTATTTAGTCGTATTTTTGCCATTTTTGAACAAGTAATTTCCAAAAATGTAATCTTAATCTGCGGACAGATGTTTATTTATTGCAAATTATGACATCATTTGAAAAAAGCCTGATTGTACATGCTCTGATTTGCCCTCTCAGGTCAGAGACTTGAACCGCTGTATCCACCAATCAGAAACAAGCTAGGAAATGCACTCAATAACTGGCACCCTAGTGATATATCGGCCAAGACAATCTTGCAACCATGGAAACAAGTCTTCTCCCCAGGAACAATGGATGCGTTTCTTGTCCGCCATATTGTACCCAAACTTGCCGTGTGTCTACAGGAATTTGTCATCAACCCTTATCAGCAACAACTTGGTAAGAGAGAATATTTCAATGTAAATGAGTTTTCATTCTTTCATGATGTTTAATATTGTGTATCTTTTTACAATCATATCGAATATTTTGATTGCTCTTATATACTATTCTTACGGCATTGGTCCTTGTAAAACTTTTGAACGTCATTAGGATCATGCCATGCAGTAGACACTATCTGAGCTCTGTTAAAACTTAACAGCAAGGGTTAGAGCTCATTTGGAAGGGTACCAGACTGGCAATCAATAGAGTGGCGAGTTGGTGTTGAGGATGCGACTATACCATATATATATAGTGTGGTGCCCTTAAGCAAGGTCTCTACTGCTCATTGTACAATTGGAGAGTTGAAGATGGGTACCTTGTCCTGTAAATTAGCTCCTTGCTTGTTGAATGATGGGGTACATGTAAGGTGTATAGGAAATATATTTCAGCAGCAAGATTGCAGATGTATTGCTCATGATAAGCCTATATCAACATGAAAGACTTAAACTTTTGCTGTAACTTTCCTGTATGAAACTTTCAACCATTCTTTTACCAAATCAACAATAAAAATTTAGGGTCACTGTGCAAAATTTGGAACTACTAGCGAAACAAATTACCCAACATTTTGCGATATTTCAAATTCAAAATGGCTGCAATTCCTGAGTTAACTAACTCTATGGAGGGAAAACTAAATTTTACATTTAAAAATTAAAATTAATATTGAAAATTAAATTTTGCATTTTTTGAAAACTAAGACAGTGAAAGTTTTTCTTTCTCCAAGACCTTTAAAAGGAGCCCCCACAAGTGGTAGATCAGAAAAGAATTGTAGAAATTTGAGTCTGACTGTCTGTCCCCGAGGCACGTTCTATCTTAAGTTCTGATGTTTTATTTTTTCGTAAAAAGCTGATAGTGTGATTTTTTCTGCCTGTAAGTAATTCCACAGTGTTTGCAGTTGGTTGTTGAATGATATAAGTTACATGATATTCTTTCCTCCAATGTGTAGATCCATTCAACTGGGTGATGTCGTGGGAAAACATGCTACCCAAGTCAACGCTGGCTTCACTGCTGGCGAAACAGTTCTTTCCAAAATGGCTGAATGTATTGTGCAGCTGGTTGACTAACAACCCAAACTACGATGAAGTCCTGAAATGGTACAAAGGATGGAAATCCATGTTTTCAGACGAACTTCTGGCCATTCCAGCCATCAAAGGTAAACCAGAGTAAACAAACACTGCTCAAATGAGCTTACTACCATTCCTCAGAACGAGTCCTGTTTATCTCTACATAAATTATTTCCCATTACTTACTTTAAAGGTCATCTGTTCCAATTTTGCCACAGTTACCATGGAAAGAGAAAATCTAACCAATCACAGATTTTAAGCGGGTGGCCGCTTTTAAAAAAACAGCGCCCTCACATGGGCATTTTGAATACCAAGGAACCCCCCTTTGACCATATATTGGCATATTTAGATTACAGGTGACTGTATACCTTTAAGCATGCTATGTGTGTGGTAACCCTTTCAGTGCCAAAGTAATTTTTTGTCGGTTTTAAAAAATATACCCTTGTTAATTTTTGTCAGATTTTTGCCCAAATGTTGGTAAAAAACTGAAGCGAATGAAATGTATTGTCCATTTGGTCCAAAATTATCAAATATTTTCAGAAATATTCATAAAAATTGGTAAAATGCTGCATCAAAATTTTGGTGGGAAAAATTACAGCACTCAAAGGGTTCAGATATATTTTGATAGCCTATAAAGTATGTGTACAATTCAATGATAAAGTTGTATTTGGGAGAATACCACCTTTACGGGGACAAAGTTTCTCTTTTTTGACTTTTTGTGATATCAAGAAAACATGGAATATTTACATAAAGTCACTCAGTGCTCAGACTTTTCTTAATGAAACTTTTGACCATTCTCTTACCAAATCAACAATAAAAATCAGGGGTCACCGTGCAAAGTTTGATACCACAGAAACAAATTACCCAACATTTACCGATATTTGAAATTCAAAATGGCTGCCATCCCTGTATTAACTCTATGGGAAAAATAGAATTTTTGATTTTCGAAAACCCAACATGATGAAGATTTTTCCTACTTCAAGAGCTTTAAAATGAACACCAACAAGTGGTAGATCAGAAAAGAATTGTAAAAATCTGAAAGTTCAAATATCTATCCCCGAGGCTCATTCTACCTAATGACAATGGCTGAACATATGGGCATCAACACTGTGAATAGAACACCGTGAAACAGTGTAAAATAAATGACTTCTAAACGCTAAAACATGGACATGGCAAACGACATCAAAATTTTCCATAGTTTCTGAGTTACCTCTTGTTTAATTCCCCCTGCTACAGATCAAATCAACCAAGCCCTGGAGATAATGAATCGTTCAGTAACTGGTAACTTCCATCCTGGAAACATGCCTCCGTACATGCAAAGACCTGATCCAGTGGAAGCTATGCAACAAGACAGACCACAACGTACTGAAGTAAGTCCCAGCAAATCATCACAAAATTCTCTTCTAGCATTAAGGTGTTAGAATGACAAAGTCGGCCATTTTTCATGAATTTTGTTTGAAATGAGATACTAATTATATTGATTGACATGTTGAAAGATACTAAATGAATGGGTGACCATGCATATATTCGACCTCGATTTTAAACACGATAAGCGAAACCATTGCGAAAATGAATAATGGTCATGACCATTAATTCATTATCGCCATGGTTTCATTTAATTTGTCTAAAACCGGGGTCAAATATATGCATGGTTTTTGTCCAACATTTAGTTGGTTAAACTGTTGGTAAAGGTACATGCATCCATTGTTCTTATGCTCATGGTTTTTCAAGGCATAATTGCAAGTGGATGTAAACTATTCAAAGAAATTAACCCTTTTAACTCCAAAGTCAATTTTTGTCTCCCTTATAAAATATACCTCAGGCAATTTTTGTCAGATTTTTGCCAAAATTTTGATAAAAAACTGTGGCCAATGAAATGTTGTGTTCATTTGGTCCAAAATTATCAAAAAAATTACGTAAAAGTTCACAAAAATTTGTAAAATGTTGCACAAAAATTTTGGTGGGAAAAAATATGGCACTCAAAGTGTTAAGAGGTGTCAGGATAGCACAGCGCAGCATAGTAGATAACCTGTGTACATTTGACAAGCTTTGAAAAACATATTTTAGTTTATGAAATTTTGTATCAATCTCAACATATTTCAGTTTATGAAATTTTGTATGACTTTTTTCACAGAGCCCAGTACGGAGGATAACAGTACCAACAAGCTTCAAAGACCTGGTTGAAAAGAAGGTACAGAAATATTTTCCATTTCAGTGTCTCTTTATGTTTTCTTTGTGATACACATTTCATATTGATGAATTCCCAGACAGTCATGCTAACTCAAATCATCAATGTTGTAAAAATGGAAATTTGTCACATGTATGTCATTTTAATTTAGAAAAAAAGTCTGATCAGAAATTCAAGTGGAGCACACTTATCAGAAAAATCAAATGTTACCATTAAGGTAGAACACACCCTAGGGACAGATATTTTGACTCTCAAACTTCTGCAATACCACTTGTGGGGGCTTATTTTGGAGCTCTTGTTATTTTGAAGCTCTTGGAATGAATAAAGTTTTCACGGACTTATTTTTGTGAAAATGAAAAATTAAGTTATTGTCTGTAGAATTGGTGGCCATTTTTGAATTTCAAATGTCTGTAAATTTAAGGTAATTTGTTTCTTTAACACCAAAATTTGTGTAGTAATCCTCGATTTTCATTTTGATTCTGTAAAGAGAGTGGTTGCAACTTTCATTGAGGAAAATTTGAGCAAAATTTGACGTCTTTCAATTTTGAGGTGCAAACTACCTTAAACTTGCAATATTTTGTTTTCAAGCTTTATATACTGAATAATGTTACATTTCCACTTGCAAAGAATTTCCACGCAATCAAAGTTTGAAGCAGTGAAATATTTTTTGGAAGTGAGTGGGGTATGTGTGCCATATTCGATGGGTTCTCATGAGCTTTCACCAAGTCTTTGAAGTAGATGTTTGTCCAAAGTCTTGTGTACACAGCAAGTACTTCAATAGTTTGACAAGACCAGTGTGATAGGATCGTGACATGCCTTGCATGTGTTGTGCTATCAAGAACATTGTCACCATGCAAGACAAGAGAGTCAGAATGTTTATGCAAATAAGGTTTCATCTACAACGGGATTTCGCTTTGAAGTCTTTGCTTTGTCTTTTGCAAAATCTTTCTGAAAGTGCGATACAGCAAAGAGAATGACATTGTATAATACTTTGAAATATAGTGTAGCCCCTTCTCATCAATTTGCTATTTTGAATTTCAAAATCTCTGTTATTTGCCATGTGTCCTCAATTCTGGTCTGTTTGTTCATACAGCAGTTGTAGCGCTGACATCTTTGGAAAATTGATGACTTTCTTAGCGGATATTAGTGTGTAGAAAGGAGTATTTTGTGTTTTGTCCATACAGAACTCACCTGACCTTTCTTTTTGTCCAGAGAATGATAAATGAACTTTTTTCAGAGACGCTTCCGCCCGTATCTATCATTTGTCTGTAAAAAAAATTTTCTACACAGCTAACATGGCTATGATTTCATTGTCTGTCCTTTTTGAGTCCACAGGAAAATTTATTTCTATGGCCGTGTAACATGGAAATGTACTGTACAAAGTAGTGGTGGTGTAGAACTTAAGGTTGTATGCAGTGTTGCAGCTAGGATGCGCCCTTGCGACAATGACCCCAAAATCGAACCATTGTCCCGCATTCTCGCATACTGTGGGTCACCTCGGGCGCATGCATGAGTGAACTGTGTCAGGTGTAGTCTGGAAGTAATATCTGATATTGACGATAACCTTTGTTTTGTATGATTACTTTGAGGCTCAATTTTCGTACTTTCAGCACTGTGAATAGAAGTAATTAAAAACGCTGCACTTGATATTATAACTTGCTTGTAGTCCGACTTAGCGCTCTGATTGGTGACAGATACGGTATACTAACTGCAACAATTACTTGCCTGAAATTCAAGCATAGTGAAGAGGTCCCCGGTAGCTTGAATTTTGTTTTGTAAACTAATTTGCTACAAAATGATACAAAATTTGATTAACAACTGCCGCATGTTGTCCCCAAAATGTGCAAAATGTCCCCAAAAATAAACGGTAGGGGGGCAGAGTGTCCTGTGGTTTAAAATTCCTGGCTGCATCACTGTTGTATGCACCTCGAAACTGAAAGACTTAAACTTTCGCTCAAACTTTCGGCAATGAAACTTTACACTATCCTCTTACTAAATCATGAATAAAAAATCAGGGGTGACGATGCAAATGTCGACACCAGAGGAACAAAATATCCAACATTTACCTGTATTTGAAATTCAAAATGGCCGCCATGCCTGTGTTAACTCTATGGAAGGGAAATTAAAATTTTCAATTTGCAGAAAAACTAAAATGGTATTCATACTTTACCATCTCCAAGAGCTTAAAAATGAGCCCTCACAAGACTAGACTAGAAAAGTATAGAAAATTTTGAGTCTGAATATCTCTCTTGAGATGCATACTACCTTAATTAGATAATCATTACATGCAAGGTGATCTCAAGTTAGTTCTCAGTAGACTCGGACCTGATAAATCTGCTACAAAATTTACAAATCTGCAGCTATGAAATTTACACCTATTTTCTGTGTTCTTTTTCAGGCGCAAGAAAATGGCATTTTATTTGCACCAGCCAACAGACGCTACAACGGCAAAATGTTGTACAATTTTGGGAATCACACAATGTACATCGAACACGGCGTAATTTTTCAACAGCAAGGACAAAAATGGACTCCGGTGTCTCTTCAGAGTCTTATAGACACAGCTCAGTAGCTGACACCTGTGTTATTGATAGAACTTGAGGATTTGTCTGCTACATATTGCCGTAAGGATGTAAAGCCGTGTCCTGTTTATTTTAAATGAGAGCCGAAATACTGCCGCAACATATTGGAATTGATGTTTTCATGACATGACTGGTATTTCTGTCACTGAGCCAAAGGAGAACTTTGAAAATGGCAGTCCCCTGGCTATATCAAGGTGTCAAGGACGTTATTTAGAGCATAGACCCTCGAGAAAAATGAGGGTCTATGCTTAGAGTTGTCGGAATTAGATCAGTATGATAACTCTTTATTGCCTACATCTGAACTTTGACCTCTGAACTTTACACCACAAAAGTAGGTCTCTCCAACAACCGGAGATTTTGTACCTGTGTTATCTATCATGTAGAAGAGTAGTAAACCTTAACCCTTTCACAGCCCTAGTTTTGCCCAGACATAAAGTTATCAATGGTAGGTGTTGACATGTTTACAGATATATAATTGGGATGAAAAGGTTAAGTCAGATCTCTTTAACAATAATGTTTAGTGTTTCAACCATCTTCATTAATCTTCTTATTAACCTTTTGAGTGCTGTAATTTTCTCCCGCCAAAATTTAATTGCAAAATTTAACCAATTTTTATAAATTTTTCTGTAATTTTTTGATAATTTTGGACCAAATGGACATCACATTTCATTAGCTACAGTTTTTTCTCAAACTTTTGGCAAAAATCTGAGAAAAATTGACTTGGTATTATTTTACATAAAAGGGACAAAAATAGACTTTGGCACTCAAAATGTTAAAACAAGTTCACAGTATTCAGCTTATCAGCACTGTTCATAATTGTGTAAGGTGCATTTTTTGTTGTCACATTGACACATAGTAAAGATATCAAAGCTTATATACATTCTGGTCAGACAGCACTGGTTGTATTCTTCAGAAAGCCACCACATGCTTATCAATACATTCTAGATCAACATGGAGACTGAAGGGCACGCTATGGTACCAGACTTGGCTTTACTGCAATTTATCTTGTCCCTTGGCATATAACCACACTCACAGACAAGTGCTAGATTGAACTGACGCAGGATTCAATGCATCACACTGTCTGATCAGACTGGTAAAATTGCTGATGTCGCGGTCCTTCAAAGAGATTTACTGGTCCTGTCTGTGCAAGCATTTACGAGCATTTTTTTTATTTCATCCAAAAGGTACCTCTTGAAAAATTACTATCTGTCTGACTACCTGTAACATAATGTTACTCGTCCTTCTGGAAATTTACCAGACTTAGGATAGTGGGTCAAATGTTATTTTGAACCCTGCAATGACCAAGAATTCTTTTGCTATATGTCAAGCTATGTTGCTGCATACTGCAGACATCCTGAAAAAATTATAAAAGGTTAAAGTTTTTATTGCATCAGCAGGATTCTAGACTTTCCCTGAGTCTGTTTGCTCATCGACATCATAAGGCCAAAAAAACAAAAAGTTTCTTTCTCATCCTTGCATGCGTTAATTCAGACCTGCAGCGTCAATCTTTTTTTTCTGCTGAGGAAAAATGAAAAAATAAATAAATTAGTAAATAAATGAAAAAATGTGCGACAATAGTGCATAACACAGTGCTGTATGAAACAGTACAGTAAACAAAATAACTGACACTAAAATTTCATTCAGAACTGTACACATATGTCACTGCCATATTAAGCTGTCATAACTGTGCATTGCTGCACTAAATTCAAACTGCAGAAATATTGCTACAGTGTATACAAAAGTACTAAAGCAACACTGCTGTGCATTTATCTCAACGTGCATTCCTAAGTTGTTTTCATGTTTTTTTACGCGGTCGTGTTGATTGAAGAATATAAAAAAATTGAGAGAAAAAAACCGGCGTCACTGCATCATTTTTGCAATATGTCCAGGATGAGAAACAAACTTTTTATTTTTCTTGGCCTTACAGAGTAAATTGAAGGAAAAAACATCAGCAGACTGGTTGAGGTGTCAGGGTGATCACCAACTGTGCATGTCTGAGCAAAGTTTAGACAAATGCCAAGTGACCAGCAGCTTGTCTGGCAGGATGTGTACTACTTACTGATATGTTGACCCTTTGAGTGCCAAAGTCAATTTTTGTCCCCTTTACAAAATATACGCCAGTCAAATTTTTTTCAGATTTTTGCCAAAATTTTGATATAAACTGTAGCAATCAAAATGCAATGTCTATTTGCTCCAAAATTGTCGAATCAAATACAGAAAAATTCATAAAAATTGGTAAAATGTGGCACTGAATTTTGGCAGGAAAAATGACAGCACTCAAAGGGTTAACCTATGCATCAACTCAGCTGTCCCTCTTTTCTTTTTGTTTACTCGGAAAATTAAAATCGTTAAATTATCTTTTTGTGCTGTATAGGATGAAGGGAGTGAAATGTGAAAGAAAAACACTTTTCATTCATTTTTGATCCATATAGATAAGATACCTACTTTGGTGTGTGCATCATACCAGTATGACTGTGGAAGAGCAAACTATATGTTTTGATATATGGTATTCTGCATGTATCAAGTTCTACACATCATAGTGTTTTTTTATATGTCTTTCCCTTTGAAGTGATATAAAATTATCTCTGGGATGTAGCTACCTTTGCTTATTGTTGCATTTGATGGTCAAAGTGTATATGGGTCTTTAATGCTGCACAAAGTCAAACCTGTTACAGTATGTAGTATCAGATAGTTGTCATTTGAAATATTCATACACAAATACACCAATGGATAAAGAAGAAAATATGATATTGAAATTTTCCTTTTTTATAAACTGTGACTCATAAACATTATTTGTGTATTTGAAACTTGCCTATTTTATTTCAACTGGAGATAAACGTGTGTGCGCCTGTTTATTTTTAAGACTCTTCTATCAATTCCCTGGGATTATCATAGTCTTGTATAAGAGCATCATTTGAAAATCAGCGACTCAATAATAAGCATCAGATTCACATTCAGTTTAGATCTCTAGTAATATCTCTGAGCACTACGATCAAATATTTCCGCATTTTACAGGTGTTCATCTCCATGTTTCGTATGTCTGAGTCAAGTACAGTAACACGATTGGAACTAATTTAGGATAATTGGATTTTCATATTTTTTTGCGAGATTTCGTTGACTTGCCGAGATCATCGCTAAGACAGTATCCACGGATTGGAAGATGATCACTCAGAACTTTGCAATCTGGTTGTTGCTCTTATTTATTTTATTTGCAAATAAAACAACATTAATTTGTAGTTGGACGGTGATCATGGTCATGTGAAATGTTTACTGCTTGCCTGGAAATACACTGGAAATAAACAAATTCGAGGTCAAAAGGTTCTACCTCCGACTTCCGCTCTTACGGACGACATCGGACCATGACCGACTCAAAAATGTAGGTTGGTTTTCTGGCTCAAGATGACCATTTTAGACGGCGTACTTTGGCATGTAACAGTTCATCGGTATCGATTGACTTCTATATCTGCTCAGATTTGCATTATTTGTGACACTGTGTCTAAGATCTTCGACCCTTTCCTTATTTTACTACGTGTGGGACGGCTGTGGTGTTGACTTAATAAGCTAATCCGCTGATACGCACAGTCATTAATAATTTGGCAATGTTTGCGGAGCAATTAGAGTGGTATGTGCACTGGTTGAAGAGGAGATAAGGAATCGTAGGTATTGAAAACACAGTCAGACGGTTTGGAGATGAACTGTTTATTTGAAATATCACAGTCAAAATTAATAAAATCAAATAAGGTAAACCGTTGCACCAAAAAACCCTCCTACCCACCCCAGGAAACTTTTACCTGCCCCCTGTGATTTGTTTTGACAAGTCAATAGAACAAAAGATGAAGAGATTTGATCACCCTTGAACAGTAACATTCCACTGCTTTGTGAAATAAATTCATTTCACTGTTTAACCGAAAGCAGTGGAGTGATACTTTCCGTGTGAGACCCTTTGAGTGAGATGATCGCAGTAGTATGCTGTCTTCGCATCTGATCTTTTGATACATTTGCGCATGAAGTGAACCCGATGACTCCACGACGTCACGCGTTCAGAGAAAACAATCGCAATTTTTCTACTACATCGCAATCACCAAATTGTTTTCGTTGACAGACTGTCAATTTTAAATTTGAAGAGATTCCTATCCACCTCGATATTCCTATTACTGGTAGCAAGCCATATGTTTAATATCTGGTTTCCTACTCATTATGCATGTCTGGGTCTTTGAAGTACACAAAGGTATCCTATGTCTAATAGGATACTTTTGTGTTTTATGGCTTGCTACCTATAATAGAAATATCGAGGTGGATAGGAATTGATTCTTGATTGATTCTCGCCATTTAATACTTCTGATATATTCTGTTCATCAACTTTTGTATGACTTGGCTGTATGGACTGTACTTGACTCAGACACAAGAAACATGGAGATGAACACCTGTAAACTGCTAGTTGTTATTGTTGTTGTTTCAACCATATTGTTGTTGATGCAAATACGTGTACAAGAACATCGTAACAATGGGCCCCCAATAGCTATAAACAATTTACCTTCTGGCTAGTTCGACAGCAACACGATTTGAACTAATTTGGGATAATTGGATAGTGAAGTAATGCGATTTAATATACAAATGTAATCTCATCTGCTTTCCTTTTTACATTACACACTTGTTGTTATGAGTAATTTGTAACATTGGAACATTCAGCTATACGGCACCTAACACTTTTGAGAAATTTGAAAAATATGAAAATCCAATCATCCCAAATTAGTTCCAATCGTGTTTGCAACGTATAATCATAGACCCTTTCTAGGGTCTATGATACAATGGAGGTACTGCGATGAACGCCACACATTTTGTTGATTAAACAACAGAAATGAAACGGGCTCTCGAACTTAATAATGCGGTCTATGCTCGAACGTCCAATGGGATTAAAAGTTATTAAAAAGTGACACACTGTCAAAATTCGCCAACATGAGCTTGTGCAGCTGTACGATGTATTGTTACGTCAAACTATCTGCACATGTGAAGTGACCCAGAAGTTACACAAAAGTAAGAGGTTACCCAAATGTAAAACAATTTGCGTAAGAGTGCGTCACATAGTCCATGAACTCTGGTGAACTTGATGATAACCCCTGAATAAACAAACTGTTTACGAAATCACCAAAGCTCTAAAAAGAAAAAAATTGCTTAGCAGTGCTCATTCGCTAGTGTTGTTTCAGTCTTTGGAATAAATAGACGGGTCCTTAATACAGAACAGTATAGTAGAGAAAAGTGTTTATCTTGGAGAAATATTTGCACGATGTGTTACACAATATTTAATTTTTAATTTGGGAGAAAAAGCTTGGCAATGACGAGGCATACACCTTGCATGCCTTGGTGACGTGGAATGTTTGCATTGGACAATCAATATGATATCTGCTACACTTCTATGTTCTTGTCTGCTCGATTTGAGTCTGGCGACTGGAATCTGCCTTTTATATACATAATTTTTGACAAGGCACTACTTTTATTGTTGCTTCTATTTTTAATACGTTGAAACAGGCATATGTTTAGGTACCATGGTTAACACGATTGGAACAAATTTGGGATAATTGGATGGTGAAGTAATGTCGATTTGATGTAAAAATGTAACCTCATCTGCGTTTCTTTTTACACATTTGTTTTATGAGTAATTTGCGATATTGCAACATTCAGCTATACGGCACCTAACACTTTTGAGAAATTTGAAAAATATTAAAATCCAATCAAAATTAGTTCCAATCGTGTTGGTTTAAACAATTCGCATCAGCAATACTTCTCGTAATGAAATACTTTCTTGCTGTAGTGACTATTTCTAGGGTAGCCGATTTTATTGTAGAAATATTTCAAGCGAGTTACACATGTATTCCTAATATTTATGAACGTTACGTATAGCTATTCTGACAACGGACCGTTCGCTTGACGATACAATAATTGCCAATGGGGATATTCCATGTACGCTCCACGTGCCCAACACGCTGCAGATGGCATACCGGGACTGTAGTTTTTTTCGCAGAATTGCATGTCAAGGCATTATCTCAATGTTGATATGCAATCTAACCATGATTGCATATCAGCTGATATGCAACGGATGACAGCGAGCTTATGGATTAGTTACAAACTCAATCGGCAGTAGGCCTAACTACTCATGTATATTCCAGTCATATTGTATGTGTTTAAGTTGATTGCGCCTCGGGGACAAATATTTGAACTCTAAACATTTAAAGTTCTTTTCTGATCTAAAACCTAGGGGAGGGGGTTCATTTTCTAGCTCTTGGTGTAAGAAAAATTTTCACCGTCGTGCTTTTTCGTAAATCAAAAATTTTATTGTTATCCATAGAGTTAACACACGGATGGCGGCCATTCTGGATTTCAAATTTCGCTTAATCTTGGGAATTTTTCTCTAATACTATAATATGCACGGTTACCCCCGACTTTTATTATTGATTTTGTCAGAGAAATGGTGAGATATTCCTTGCTTAAAGTTTGAGCAAAAGTTTAGGTCTTTCACTTTCGAGGCGCATACTTCCTTAATGTCCTCTTTCTAAATACAGGCCCTGGGTTTTCTTCTCATTATTAGTCTGTATATATAGGTTTTTATTCTTTCCCAATGTAAGTTGCGCTTTTGAAAGTAAATATTATTCATTGCAAACAACTCTATAAATCCTCAGCGGGAACAAATTAAACACGCACGGAAACACGATCAAACAAAGTAACATATGGGACAACGTCGAACCCCTTGCAAAATCATGTTGGCGCAGAGTACCACAGTTTGCTGGAAAGAATGTGTCGATTTTTATCATTTTCTTAAAATATTCTCCAGTCATCCATCTACTGCCTGAAAGTAGCAGCTTGTTGGACTGTGCCTACCAATCGTCATATCCACGGCATGAGAGACTGAAGCAGGTCAGGTGAGTTTAGTTTCGCGTCGCAGGTCAGGTGAGTTTAGTTTCGCGTCGACACGACCTTGTCCTGGGACAATACATGACTGTCCAATGGAGACAAAGCTGACCTTTGCCCTTATCATTTGCAGACAGTTGATAGAATTTGCATACAATTGTCCATTTCTTTACCTTTGTCACACCCTCTCATTGCCTTTATGTAAGTATTGTATATTGTGTTCTATTTCTTCGCTCGTAACGATTTAATAGATAGATCCAAGGCTGGGGCCAAGAAAAATAAAAAGTTTTGTTTCTCATCCTTGCGCGCGTCAATTCAGACCCGCCGCGTCAACCTTTTTTCTGCTCATGGGGAAATAAAATGGAAAAAAAATAATTAACGCAAAAATACGAGACAATAGTGTATAACACAGTGCTGTATAAAACAGAACTGTAAACAAAATAACTGACACTAACATTCCATTCAGAACTATACACATATGTCACTGTTATATTAAGCTGTCAGAAGTGTGCATTGCTGCACTAAAAGTCAAACCACAGAACTGTTGCTATACAAAAATACTAAAACAACACTGCTGTGCATTTATCTCTGCGTGCATTCCTATGTCGTTTTCATGTTTTTATGCGTTCTTGTTGAAGAATAAAAAAGGGAAGGAAAACTGCGTTACCGCATCATTTTTGCAATATGTCTAGGATGAGAAACAAACTTTTTATTATTTTTTTTCTTGGCCAAACAGTCAAACGGTCCTACGGATTGTGACCAACCTACCGCTCCTTGCCGATTGCGTTATTGCATCATCAACAAGGTTGCTCACAGTCTTGCAGAAGGGTAATTCTATGGTGTCCCCCCACTCATTCTGCACACCTCTGGAGGAATTGTGATAACGACAATACACATCATCATATTGCCAGTTAAAGAGCGATCAGTAGAATTGGCTAACGGCTAAGAGTATATCGCAATTTCTGCGAATCCGAACAAACTTTGTTTCGATTTTGTATAGTGTACGCGAAACGTTCAATGCCGAATAACTACATCAGTTGCTCAGTTGCTGTAATTTGTGATGGGGATTTCGAAAACAATTCTGTCCGACCACATGACTTGGTCCGGCAAAGTTGCCTTTAAGAATAAATAATCGAAAAAGTAAGGAAAATCTGCATTAAATTTGCTGAAGAAACTTAACAGCAGTTTTGCACAAACATAATAATTATTTGCCCAAACCCAGTTCATACTATGCTTTATGCTGTCTGATTGGAAAATGACTTCATGCATGTCTGTCATTTTCTTCATAACACACATTCAAAAGGAACAGTGAAAGCTATTCGCAACCGCCCCCACCACATTTTGTAAATTTCCCTCTTCCGCTCCCCA
>LD345193.1:27390-42308 GCA_001465055.1 Ptychodera flava | reverse complement strand
AACTCAAGCCAGTTTACTTGAAACGACACAATGGGTTCAGGGAAGCAAAGACGGTCCCTAGTGCACAGTGGAAGGAACGTGGTCTACCGTATATTCGTGGCGGGGTTGACCTTTTGATGGCCCGCATAGACGCCCGCTACCCCTCCACAGATGGCTGCGTTTCCCCCACAGCTATGTCTATCGGAAAAGTGATTTATGTTTTAATCTGTTACACAAAAGGAACAATTTTCTGCGCCAATATATTTCGAGTCAAAATCCTTCCAACGGCAAGGCCATGGTTTGTAGGTGAAATGCGACCAGGGTGAGGATGAGTACTAGTCGGAAATAACCGTTTATCTGTTTATCACTGTCCGTACAAAGGTGACCTTGCACTCGGAAAGCAAAGCCCAGCCAGCGCCACGGAGGTCTTTCCACGCCGTCAGTTGCTGACACACCTACAAATAAATGGTTCCGTCTGGGAAGCCCTATACCGGCATGATGACATCACGCGGTTCGTGATCGTCGACAACGGAAAATACCGCGATATACCGTTCTGACAGCGAGCGAAGAATACATTAAATGATTTTCGTTGATGGTGTTGTGACATTGAACGTGGTTTCAAAATAAACTTGCAACGGCGATTGTGCGAAAAGTAAGCTGAAGAGATCCTTCGGCGAGAAAACCTTCCATTCCATCCAGCTGTACTTTTGCATCGCGGGCATTGTCCTCAGTCAGCTGGCTATTAATATTCATGGCACACTGTTAATCCATTGCCTAGGCACCGTTGTATAGAAAAGCCACATGACACAGTCATTTACATATTCAATAATGCCGGGTCAGTCGCCTTCACGTGAACACCCCTACCTTATTGGCTATGAGATCTTCCCCAACAATTCTGTACTCTTCCACGGTAAAAACCGTGCATGAGATGAGAGTAGGGTAACTGAATGTATTAATATCTCGCTCACTTTACCATTGCGGTTCGAGGGGATCGCTTCGTGGCCCAGCTGAGCTGACATTTTTGGAGCCGGTGATCCCGAACAGCTAACGTGGACTTGAAGTAACTCATCGTGGAATCTGATCGAGTGATTGATTTTACTGAGGTGTTTACTTATTTTATATCGTTTTTCCTTGGACAGCGCTTCTTTTTGTCGGTGAAATCGGTGTCCTTAGCCAGTTTTGCTGGCTCTACCTTTTTCTTACATTTACGGAAATTTCCAGAGCCCTGATCCAGGCTTTATTTAATGACATTGGAGTACGTAGTTCAGTATAGTCCGACTTCTGTGCAACCATCTTCCGCATATATGGTTTTTAATATTTTTTCATTTTGTTTGTCAGTAGTGTGTGCTGAGTATTTTTGTGTTCTCATCGAGTATGTGAGTTTTCCGTTCGTACTGGCGTTTTTGTTCGCCAGCGCTTTCCGAGATCACACCGGTGTCAGGCTCTTAAAGTCTATAGACATTCATTCGAACAGTGGTTCCGAATATCGTAGTCACACAGTTAGTCTCTAAGTTGTCGCGATCATAGCAACATAATTGAACTTACATCTGCTACATACATTTACAGCGTGAACCAGTGCTTTTATTTTTTATTCCATGGACGAACTAGTTGGGACTCTTCCATTTATTCAAGTGATTGAGACCCACTTTGCTTCAGACAAATTCACTGCGCACATTTCAGCCGCAGTCAAACATATTACGAAATTGCTCACGTGTGTAACGGCATGTTAACACCCTCGATATTTTTTCTTTTCGTCCCTGTGGTTGTCATAGAGACCTGTAGATATAATCAAACATATCAATTTTACCATGAAAAGCGTAAACCACAGAAAAATGTGACTTTTCTTGGTTCCCAAACAAAGAATAATCGCAGGTTAGAGTGGATTGTCTCGGGCTGTGGGGAATTTCCTAGGAGTGAACACCGCGTGGTACATCGACCCCGTCAGGTTGTAAATTATGCTCTCGATCATCTTTCTGTTCACAACACGTCACCAAAAGTGGAAGGATGTGGATATCTTGGTCATCAATTTAGCTTCTTGATACAAAAGGTGGAGAATTTAACGGTAACAAGTACATACAACCATAAAGTATGTAAGATTTAGACAATGACACCGTCGCAGGGTCACCTGACTTGTCCTTATTTGGAGTGCGCGAGATACAATTAATATGTAATCATTCGCGGTTTCACTGAACACTTTTTGCGCTGGAAATTGCGACCCTGGGTATACAGAGATGCGACATTGTTGTATTCAGATTGTGAAAAAACCTGCAAAACTTGTTTATGCCTCTGATTCCAGATTTTGTCAAAGGAAATCGTTAGTTGATTAGCCAACTTTTCGCAGGTTCGCAACCGATCATTCAAGAATTTACGGCCAGGTGATGCTTTGAGCACCATTGGGGAAGTAGAATTCTCTCCCAAATAGACCAACATTGGGACCATGATATGATTGGGGCTATTGACAAGAAAACATTAGAAAAGAATCGTTAAGTATCGCGGAAACAGCAAAATTATGTAGATATATGTCTGTCGTACGTTGCGATCGCGCTGAAATCTATGATAACTTGCGACTACTGTCTTTGGGCGTGGCCGTTCGAGACCGATGGGCGCAAAATTTAAGGTTATTCTGTCACAGCAAATTGAGTTTTTTTTTCTGACAATAAAGTTCTCTTAGTGAGTGCAAAGTTTCAACTTAATTTTTAATGTGCAGTACAACCCTTTGCCTTCCATGAACGGCGTCTCGTCTTTCCGTCTATACACGACTTTGAGCTTTTTCTTGTCCTGGGTGGTTTTCGAAAATTCTCATCTTTTGCAAACTACGATCTTCGATACCACCTCCATCCTCTCTATCTCTTCAGTGAATCTGCCAGACCTGAAAATATAAAACATTGCCATTACATGTATTTTTTTCACCAGGATGAAAGTTAGGTAATTATGAGACGGACAAAACTCTGCCGAACATCATTAGGCAAAGTTTAAGATGAAGGAGAGTTGGCAAACGTTTCTGTCGAAAAGCCCGCTTTACTTCTTTGTCCTTACAACTTGATTTTTCTTCACGATGATAATTCTTCGCAAAAATCCGAATAAAAAAAACTAGATTTTTTTGGTACATCCACGATGGTAGAATTGAACTCTTTGTCGGACAATCCGCTTCTCTGCTGCCTGTTGCTATTCCGACTCAGACACGTCCTGACGACGATATGACCGGCGTGTCTGAGCTTGAATGTAGTAACAGTTATTCCTAACTGTGAGATGCCAGGATTATATCACACCATTCTTCATATATCTAGAACTTCAGCATCAGTTAAACTGCTCAAAATGTCTTGTTCTTAGAAGTAGCTTGTTCTTTCACTTGAACAAGGTTAGGTACTGTCCTCTCAATTTTCTTTTAAGTCTTCTCCCTCTATAATGATACCATTACCTTTTCTCGTAACTTTCTTCAACACAGCTGCTCCCTTTTACTGTTGACGCATCTTGGATTTCTGAAATCAAACAACAATGTTAATATTCTCCATTTTCTTGAATTGTTCACAGATTTGAAAGAATCTCCGTTGCCAGTCACGTGGAAGACAACTGGGAACGGCGCCAAGATGCCAGAGAGCGTGAGTTTCAAATTTATTAATCATTTAGAAATTACGCAATATTTTTGTTTGAAACTTAGTGTTTGTATTAAGTTCTTGTACACATTTGGTACGAATACCCGTATATGTGTATATTGTATTTGAAACGAAATATTTCCAAGTACGACTCGATCTACTGTTTGGCCCGAGTTCCAGTACATAACAATTCGTGATCATCAGTGAGCCGAGGTACCGCAATCAGTGTAGTGATTTTTCTTGAAGGGGAATGTCCGATTTAAATTTCTTCAGCTTGTTATCCAGTTTTTCTCAACGAGTTGTCTGAAACAGAAGAGAACTATGAAGAGAATCGTTATAATATTAATGATCACAACACTGATCTGATGAATTTTCCGACTCGAGTCATGGAAAGTGTCCGGATGTTATATGTCCGGAGGTAGTGCAGGATTTTTTAACCGAAGCAAGTGCTAGTCCCTTGGAATATGCTACACTCTGGGAGTGAGCATTGTTTTCTTATCGGCATATGATAGATTCTAAAGTTTGAAATTCACCTTCCGGACTAGAAAAAAGTCGAGAAAGATAGGCCTTGAAATACCACCAGACCACGATACGTGTATTGGGCATGCGCATCGGCAATCATATCGAAACGCTACCGCGTATACCGCGCCCTCCTGAGTGAAAATCGTAACTCGCACATTTGCATTTGTGCCGACTTTCATTCACAGTGCGACAACCAGGTTCACGGCCTGTAGACCCCAGTCATTATCAGGACTAAGATCATTCTGCGTGTGAAATCACTTTTGGCTTTCCGTTCCAATTCGTTCTTGTCATTTCATGACGCCAATGGCATGCGCAGCAAAATTTTGGAACAAAATTGTACTGTAGGCTAGTAGAGGGACCGTGGCTTCAACTTGGTGATGAACAGATTAACGCAAACTTCGATATCTAAAAAATCCGCGAGGAACGGTAGATTTCCTATTAAACAGGCTGGCAAACAAACAGCTGAAACACCATTTTCCCATGGAGTATAAACTATCAACAGGAATCAATTTTGGTTTGCTGACACTACATGTGGGACAGCCCCACCGTTCTGGCAAGTACCGAGCTAGCTGCAGTCTTTTCTGACGAGTCAAAGAGTTCGAAATACAATGGAGATGGGATTTAAAAAACTAAATTCTAAAAACGTAAGGTTCTGTGCAAAGTGTACATGACTAAATTACTACATGAATAATGTGTCAAAAAGAATTTACTATGCGAGACGAAGCGGCGTCTGTCACTGAAATAAGGACATCGGTGCTATGTATCTGCTTATTTTGAATAAAAAACAAATTTTGGACAGCGTCCCACAGTATGGTGCAGTGCCGCCGCAGTGGAGTAGCCTACTGATAAATAAAATATTGGCTTTTCCGTTCGATGCCTCAATTTGGAACGCAGATACGGTTTTAAAAACCGACATAATTCTAGTATCGTCCCTGAAAATTGGGGTTCAAAAATGTTGGAGAATCTTACCTATAAATTCCGCCGCATGTTTTACGGGCCAAAGATTTTCCTGCGTCACTACCATTGTACGAAATCTTGTTATCGATAAGGGGAGGAGGGCGCGAACGCGTTTGTTTTGATCGTCTTTTCAATCGGAGATTTCTTCACTTTTCTCTTCTCTTCAACATCAGATTTCGATGAAATGATCGAAGGCAAAATTCCTGAAACACTGAAAAAATTCCGGAAACTTAAAACGAGCCTGTCCAGCATGAACGTAGTACTCGTAGCGTAGGAATAACAGTGTTGTTTTTCTCGGCTGCTCGTTCCGCGTAACCGGTTTGTACTGCATTGCGTTGACCTCGAGTAAACTATGGGTCAGAGTTCAACATTTGTGATCGTATGTTTTGAGGGCCACATCGAGGCTCTGAAGCTTAGCCACAGCTCTCGTGAAGCCAAGAGCTCTTGTTTTATCGTTATGCTATTTCTCGGAGTACAAGTTCGTTCGTTATATTGTCACATGAAAATTAGACGCTCCTGATTATGTGAAGAAGGTAAATAGATATACGAGTGTGATACTAAGGCTTGACTTCTTTCGTAAACAGGTTGTCGCGTAGCTGGCATTACATCAGCCATCACTAGCTGCAAAATTGTAGCTCTACGGTGAGGCGGTCGGTGAGTTTTGGTTTTTGCAACATCGCTCTACTGGTTAGCGAGGTCGCAAAAACCAAAACTCCCCGACCGCCTCACCGTAGAGCTACAATTTTGCAGCTACAGCCATCACATGAATTATGATTTGTCACAATTAATTAAGCTTAGTAACTCACTGATATTTTCAACCAGATTTCATGTATTGTAAATTTATTTGTACGGCGAAAAAGTAAACTTTGCCTCACAAGAAGGATGTTTTTGGGGTATATCAATAGAACTAAACATTTCAACTTTGTTCACAGCTGATTCTATTTGATGAGTAAATTTACGTAATTTTCCCTATTTTTTCAGAATTCTGTCGTGACCTCTCGTAAGCGAGAGCATGATGAAGAAGCCGCTGCGAAGGCTGAAAACGGATACGACGTTGACAGCCTAAAACATGTGAAGAAAGTCAACAGTGCATTGGGTAATGGCATTAGCAATGGTGCAGTGCATGTACAAAACGGTCATGAGCCTGCAGTAAAAAAACTAAAAGTTGAGCACCATGTTGACGACAAGCCAAAGGCAAGCCCGCCTAGTCCTCAAAATAAGATCACAGGTAAAACCCCAAATATCCAAAATTTGCAACAAACTGATGTTCTCTTCTGGACTCTGTACAGTTCCTCTCTTGTCCTCCTATGGTGTACGGTGGGTCTGTGCTCTCTCTCTGTCTCTCCAATCTGTCCTCTTTAGTGCTTCAATACTGCATGCCTTGTTCCTTTCTTATAAACATTTCCATTTACGGTATCATTGACCTTGGTTTTTTACCAAGTTCAATGATGGGAAGTGTCTGGTAATGTGACGTGCACTCAATATTCTCCTAGGCTCTGCACCTCTTCCTTGTTCTGTTATCTCGCTATATTCTTTCTGCATCAAGATTTTGTTACAGTGGATGTAGATAGCATTTTAAACTTTCTTGCACAATTAGTAGACATGCTGCAAATATAGATTACTTAGGAGTTTGGTTTACCATAGACCCTCCAGAAAGACGTTTTTCTCGAGGGTCTGTGGGTTTACATAGCAGCGTAAAATAATATCATTACAACAAATTGAACAACATGTAAAATGATTGACTGCAAAGCATGCCAATGTTTCTCTGTTGAAATGCAATTTCTTCGTTTGTCGAATGTGCAAAATATGTATGCAGCAGCATTTACATGCTTCACGTGACATTATCAATATACACTAAACTTTACCAACTTCTGTTCCTACATCAGTGACATCAGCTGAAGAGTTCCTCTCTAACCGCGAACTGGTTCTTGAAGTTTCCAAGAAGATGAAAGCGGTCATGCAGTCTGAAGACCTGTTCCATGACTTTGACGACACCGTGGATCACATCGACAAGAAGAAATACCACATGCAGATGTTCGACACGTGTCGCGAAGCTGAAAAGAGAGTCTTGGAAAGCTATGGAGTTAGTGCGGACATCATGCCTGGCAAACTTCCGTTCTTTGCCTTCATTGTGCCCAAGTACAAGACTGACAGAGAGGTAAGGCACCGTATGCCATGAGTTTTGCTCACAAAGGATCTTTCAGTGATTTTGATCCATACAACAGACTTGCCATTCAAAATGTGTTGTAAAATCACAAGAAGAGGTGACAATGCCACAATAGTCATGGTGCTGTAATTTTTCCCGCCAAAATTTTAGTGCTGCATTTTACCAATTTTTATGAATTTTTCTCTAATTTTTGTGATAATTTTGGACCAAATGGATATCACATTTCATTCGCAACAGTTTCTTATCAAAATTTTGGGCAAAAATCAGAAAAAAATTGACTGGGGAACATTTTATAAAGGCGACACAAAGTGACTTTGGCACTCAAAGTACCTAATGCTTAGTGACTGGCAATAGTTATATATAGCTCCTTGGTTCAGAAAGTAGTGAAAAAGGTCTAATATGTACTTAAGAGTCGGATTATTAAACTGAGTTGTTTCTTATGAGGCCGTCTAAATTATGATTGAATTATTTGACTGAATATTCTGTGTAGCTTTGTGCAAACATTTGTATACACGTGTGTCTTGAATTAATTTCATCTATTTACACATTTTCTTAACAAATATTGCATTTTTCTTTCCGTGCCAGATTATGACCCAATTTCAGTTTGTGGGTAAAGGAGTTGCCAATTTATTGAATGCCCAAATCAGTGTTGGTGATCATCCACCTGATGTTGAACTCTACGGAATAGATGACAAAGAACATGTCTCGTTGTCGGAACTCCACTCCAAGAAGGACCAACCTATTGTATTCATCGCTTCATCGCAAAGCTGACCCATAATGAGGGTGAGTCTACGGGCAGAATTTCTGTCGTTCAACGATGAATTTTTGCAAAATTTCTGTCATTCAACGCAGAATTTTTCCAAAAATTTCTGTTGTTTAATGCTGAAATTTTGCAAAATTTCTGTCATCCAATGCTGATTTTCGCAAAATTTCTGTCGTTCAATGCTGAATTTTGCATACTTCTTGAACATGTGTAATTTTCAAGAAGTCCTATTTAATACGAATTGGAAGAACATGACAAAAATACAGTTGGTACCATGCAATGTTGATAAATATTCATGAACCATGTGATGATTGCCATGTCAAATACATGTCATAACGCATGGCATCTATTTGCTCAATTTATTTTCAGTTACATTGAATGGTAATAACATGGTTCACCTCATCTCTTATCATTATGGGCATTTGCAACATTTAGAGAATATTAATCTGAAAAAATACTGCAATATTCATTTTTTTTCTGGAAGAAAAAAATACTAACTCTGAATTTTTTCTTTCTTTTAGACCATCATTGAAGGTGGTCCTCTCTTCAACCTCTTTGAGAGCTACCACGATAGAGTTCAGTTCGTGTTCGTCTATCTGCAGGAGGCTCACCCCAAAGATGGTTGGAGCTTCGGTGACAAGTTTTCCACTGTCAGCGCCCACACTACCCTTCAGGAGAGGATTGACGCTGCCCAGTAAGTTTCTGAGCCTCTGTATGATATTTTCAGTCACCATCCCTGCAAATCTGTGAATACGGGTATGCAAGGACACTGAGTTTAAGTTTGACATTTGGCGCATAAGATTCTTCCAGTTTGTGATTCAGAACTTTTCTAAAAAGATGCCCTTTGTAAAGTTATTTCCTTTTCTCAAAAAATATGTGCTTCTGTGAGAAACTAGAATGAGTTTAGTCATGAGCTTGCTCTCATGCTTGCATAGTTTGGCAAACAACAATACTTGTTAGTAGGTAAAATGCACATAGTTGCAGTGTTTAATCCAGGATGTCATCAACAGGGGGGATTTTCCCCCTAACCAGAAAATTTAGGGGGGATTTCACCAGTTCATGTGTTCTCCTTATACCTCTAAGGTGTGACTGGCACCATTTCATGGGGCTGGTCCCACCTTCAAAAATTACTGGGGGTGCCAACATGTCAACAGAGGGGAATCCCCCATCCCCCTCTCTTGATGAAACACTGCAGTTGTACAACCTATATTGTATTTACCCCAAATAGCTATATTTAGATTTTACGTATTATTAAATATGCGTGTGCTCAACTCTCTTTTGATTTAGTTCATAGTGATTATGTAATCACAGAGATACTTTCCAATCCAAGTACAGTACATCATATCTAAGTTCTGTTTCCTTTTGTTCCATTTTAGAATGTTGGTAGATCTCCAGCCTGATCTTCTTACCACCGACCACAAAGATGAAGACAAAGTCCGCGTCGTCGTCGACAGCATGGACAACGAGTTCGCTCTGAACTACGCCGCTTGGCCTGACCGCATCCTCATCATCGAAGACAAAGAAGTGGTCTTTGTCAGCGAGCACGTCACCGAGGTCTTGAAGCATCCAGAGCACATCATGAGTGAGGGAGTTCAGAAGTATTTGGATTCCAAATTCCCCAAGGAAGAGTGATTTGGAGTCAGATGACTAGCCGAGGAATAAGTCATCTCCTCCAAAAAAAAATTCCATGTTCACTGACCACAGAGATTGAGTAAAAAACAGAACAAAAGGTGTTGAAGTCCGGAATGACGGATAAGGTTTGTTGCATGCAGCAATTGTGATATTGTTTGTCAAGCATGATAGAAAGACCACATTGCTGATAGTGATGAACCAAGTCTGTCATTCCTGGTTTTTGGCATTTAAAAAAAGTAGTAGTAGTGGACGTCATTCATGTTACAATGACATGGAAGATGTTGGGCAACCGTGATACGGGGCGGTCATGGCTTGGTTAGGGCTATGGCTCTAACTACCATAATTTGTCCTGAGTATGATGATTCTCTTTGTATAAGAGCGTTTGGCCAGAATAGTTTAGAAATGAGGAGAGAATTCAAAAAGGGTGATGTTACAGGAGGTGGAAGAAGTTGCTAACCACTTGATGGTACCATGACAACACACAAATCAGGTCCACGGGAAGTTTGTGTGTTCGAGATTTATTTCCTGACAGAAGTGGCTGGCGACATCTTTCCTCATTGTGACATCGCAAGATTTTCACTCGTTAAAGGGGGAGTGGAAATGCTTCTTCACTTGAAAACGCCAACATCTGATGAGAATTCCTCATCGGATGTGGCAGCTTTTTTTTTTTGAGTAAACGAGTATTTCCAGTGATGAATCGTGGTCTGCGAATGTGACGCATACAGAGGACTTTTGAAGACTCTCTGGCTAAATCCTGTCTCTAGGAATCCTTGAGTCTGATGTTCCCTATCCTACTGGTGCGCAAAACTTCGCATTCTAACGACTTCATCAGCTTTAATGACGAGAAAATCTGAATGACTTACAGCAACGATGGCAGTGTAACATGGAATTATATTTTGCTGAGTTCAATTCAGCCTCATTGTTTTTTTGATTTTTTTTTGCACGAAAAAAAATCTGGATTCTTTGTTGATGACTCTTGTTATGTATTTTGACCGAAAGATTATTGGACCACCCCAAAAAGCATCGTGCTAGAAATTTGTAAACATTGGTGTAAAGTATTCTGAAAATTTCTTGTGTTGCGACGAAGGTAGGAAATTTCATTTGTGAAATGTGTGATGATTATTATTTGATGAGGATGAATATCTTCACCAGCTTTACTCAAATCAGTTTTTCAGTTCTTCTGTCAGTAAACCTTGTGAAATGTTTGATCGTACCATTTCAGAGAAATGTAAAAGCGGGAAAGAGAAGAATGTTGAGAAACAAAGTTTTGGTGCTTTGTTATTCTGGCTTTGTGAAAGCATCCTTTATTTGTGTGTCAAGGATAAAGACTTGGTGTCAGCATCCTGTGTAAGACATGAGAGCCGTATCTGAGATAATTTTTTTTTTTTTGGCAGCAAAGAAAAAAGAAGTTAAATGTATCATTTACACACATTAAAACTGAAATAATGCATCGATTTATTAAGAAAAGTTCTGAAAGATCATGATAAGGATGTTTGCTTTTTGCAGAGAAATTGATAAACTGTTCATAGGCCGCCTTATTATTTACAACACCAAGCTTGAAGAAGCTGCCGATTGTGGTTAACCCTTTGAGTGCTGTGATTTTTCCCGCCAAAATTTTAGTGCAACATTTTACCAGTTTTTAAGAATTTTTCTGAAACACGTTCGAGAATTGTCGACCAAATGGACAGCACTTTCCAAAGGCTGCAGATTTTGGTCAAAATTTTGGAAAAAATCTTAAAAAAATAATTTGGACCTGAAAAAATTGCGGGTTATATTTTATTAAGGTGAAAATATTGGCTTTGGCACTCGAATGGGTGAAACAACTTATTTGAATATATTGATCTATCTCTACAATCTTTGTCAGACTGACCATCACATCATACTGTAATATCCTGGTCATACTAAGACACTCTGTATGTATTTGAAATACTGTGTATTCAAAATGACTATACTTAAAGGGAGGGGTCATTGGAACTGCACTGTAAGTCCTGTATGGGACCCATAAGACCAATGTGAACACTATATCCAAGGTACATTGGCGATTTAAGAACCTTGAAACATTTATGTCCTAATTTACACCGTAATATTTGAATGTTGTAGCTATGCTGACGTGATGCATCTGGATGTCATGCATGGAATACATTGTAACTGAGAAAAATTCACAGGTGCAGTTCCAATAATTGAACCCCTCCCTCTGAAATGCCATCAGTACAATCGATGAGTGCTATCATTGGTTCTCTCAACTTATCTTGCAACATTGTTGATCAAAAACTTGTCAAGAATGCTATCCTTTTGTCTGTAGTACTTTTTGAGCACACATTGATATACATTGTAGCAATTTTTCCATTCCAGATGAGATTCCTATTCTGTTCCTGTAAAAACAATTTCAGTCTGCTTGATTTTGAAGACAAATGAAATCTTGTCTTGCTATATTATTTAAGAAAACTGTACCTATAGCTTAGAAAGCTTTATTCAGTGGACAAGACTGTAGATTAGTGGACACGAATAAATTCTGTTTGAATTGTAACTAACATAGGGAGTACACTCGCACCATCAGTAATATTCAGAGCCCCTAGAAAAAAAAACTTAGCTCACAACCAAAGGTGTGTCCACTAACCTTCAGTCAAATTAGTGAATTCACTTCAAATTCGGCTTTTTGTATTTAATTAGAGAGTTGTATATGATTTAATAGATGATTTTTAGAAGTGATTTAGAAATATGCATTCTATAAGTTGGCTAATTATATCTTTATCAAGCAATCAAGCAATAGAAAATCTTTATTTACAAGCCTGACTATTGGATTCTGCTTGACTGTTGTAATGGACACATTTGTGTCAAAATTGCAGGTGCACACACATCATCGTGATTTTTCACACCCGAGGACAGAAAATGACCACTACAGCGTCTGCTTACTTGAACTTTCAATTTCATTTCTTTGGTTTGGAAGCAGTGCAAAACCTTATTCGGACCAAATATCCACAGCTGATGGTTGAAATCTATGAACAGAGACAATACACGTACATGTAAAACCTCATTTTAACTTTGTTCACATGTGAAGAGTATGCTATCAAATTCTGTGGAATATTGTCGGCAACATTTTCAAAATTGACTGTAGGCATCATGCAGTTACCCGAGAAAAGTTAATCCACAGGTTTGTCTGTTTTTAAAACAAAAACGAACCAAAAGTAGCTTGATTTTTGCTGAAAAATGAGTTTTGAGACCTGTCGTCTGCTTGCCATGTCAACTTTTCATTCTCACTATCTGTTGTATCGAACTCTGCTATCTGCGCTGATCTCCGAAGCCCTTCTTCAAGGTCACGTGCCCGACTGAAGTCTGGAGATAACGTAGCTTGCATTGATTGCTGGGACCACTGACACTCAAATACTAAATTACTGGCACTAAAATGGAAGTTTTGCATATTGTATTGTATGTAGAAGCAATAAAACCCACGATACCTGACATCTTGAAGTGTAGCGTGATTTCTTTAAGTGATAAATGTGCATTGTGTTTTAAGACTTTGACCCATGGTATCAACATTGCCCAGGCTGATAGAATGGTCTCTCTATGCATGGATGTAAAAAATAGAGTTTTACATCCATGCTCTATGGCATTAGACCACACATTACGTATTCTGCATTGACAAGTGATGTACCTGTACGTGAGCATGGTAGAGGGACAATGACGTGAGCTCATAGCAGTCAAAGAATTAATATCTCGTGATCTTGGCTGCCACTGACTACATATTGACGAAACCGCAATTTGTACCTACAATGAAAACGCCACCACCGACGAAAACATGTCTCAATTGCATTGAGAACAATATGGAAAGTTATTCTGAACCATATTTGAGACGTTGACGGAATGATTTTAATTCCATGATAAAGTCAACACTGTTAATCGTCGTGTTGTATGTAGTCTCTCAACTCAGGCGTACAGACTGCAGTGATATGCAGATTACCGCTGTCTCACCGTGCCTGATCAGTTCTAGACACAAAATAGCCCTAGGCTAGAGCATGCAGCTGCCGTGGCTAGTATGATGAGAGTGTCTGGTCTTGGCTACGCCGTTTGGGAGGGGGCGTAGCCAAAGCTGGACACTCTTGCCATACTCGTAGGGCTATACACAAGACAGCGAAACATAAACTACACACAACCATAAATTAAACGCAAACAACCAAGATATGAACGATGTGTGGAGTTGCTTTCCCATACATGTAATATCCAGAAATGCGCACACATTGCTTGTTAGTCACAGCTGATCAAGTTACATCCCCTTTGTTCAGTATGACTTTGTAACCATTTTGTCGCAAAAAAATTGTCAAAATCCCGATCTGTAGGCTTATAATATAAGCGTATACTAAAACGAAGACATGGCGGACGATGCAGCTTCTAAAATGAGCACGAAAAATATTGTCTCGGAAACGATATGCGAGAAAACTGAGATTCATGGATGTTTGACAGCAAAACGTCGATATATTAACGAAGAGAAAAATTTATTGCGACCAGAAACCCGCAACCCGCAGCCCGCAAAATACCGCTGCCGGTAATATCCGAACCCGCCCGATCGTCATGCAAGGCTTTTCTCATGCACAATTCCCTCTCGATAACCCAGCGCCAGAAACTATGCCCTAGGCCGCCAATTGTTAGGGACACTGACCAACCATGTAGCCGTTTGTAAAAATGTAGGCCTTATATGTTCAGATATTATATCGTGTTTTGGACAATGCCAACATTTGCAGACTGACACAGTAGCTGTTCCTAACTGCACTTCTACTACCATTTTAACTTTCCCTTCCCGGCTTGTAATATTCCCCTTTCCTCACTTTTCATCAAGAAATCTTCTGACTTCCCTTGGTCATGCCACATAACACCCGAAGTTCCCATTGCTTTCGTCCCACCTCACGGATTCTTCCCGCCATCCATTTGTACATTTGGCCTCCGCTGTTCAGGGGTAAACCATCGTAAGCTAGACTTGATTCAAATCGGTGAATGTCTAAAAATAACATCATTTGCAGTAGTTTCTCATGTTTCTCTCCAAGTTTTTTATACAAACCTATCTGGAATTTGGCAGCCAAGGCCTGAGGTTTTCCTAGCGATTGAACGCGTTACCTTTGAGTCTGCGCAGTCGAGAGTTAGTTTCCACACATCGCGTTCACCCCACTCACGCGTTTCACATTAAAACAGAACACAAATCATCGCGTTCATCCCAACACTCACAAATCACACACTCGAACCAAGTCTAGTTATGTATGTGTATGTCCCACGCCGGCAACTTGAATTCTCTAATGAAGCTGCATTCACAAGTACA
>LD345193.1:0-10565 GCA_001465055.1 Ptychodera flava | reverse complement strand
CCGTAGTTTTCAGCGCAGCCCTGGTTGTCCAACTTTTCGTTCTTGATGAACGTACGAACAGCGTCGTCGATTTCTTTGGTCTTCATGTTGGCCAGCGTTCCCCCGCGTTCTTCGCAGAAGGCCTGTGCGGCCGCAGCAGTCTCCCCGTGTGCGGAATCGCAAAACACCTCATACCTGGTGCACATGCAGAACGATGCTGTTGAAAGACGAAGAAGTTCAAAGTCAATGTTACTAAGCACTGGTATACGGTCGCTCAAGCATGTCAGTGTGATAAAAAATCCATTATATAGAATGTTTTGCGAGTAATTGATTCAAACTTTAATGCACAAACAGCAAGTGGAATCTAAATCGCCGGCGAAGAGAAGACTAAACTAGACGAAAATGAAATTTCTGAAATTACAGAAGCTACTTACGCACACAACCTTCAAGCTGCCAAGGAAAAACATATATTGCCATTAAAATTGATTCAATAAGAAGAATATCTCAACATAAGATGAAAAGAAAAATGATGTCGGTAGCCCGATTCGCTCAGCTTTAAGCCCGATTGCATTTGTACAAAGGTAACTCCTAAAATTTACCGAAATTTTCCGTTTCCTTGTTCACACGGATGTCGACGAATATTTCAAACTGAATACGAGGCAGAAAGCGAGAAAAAATATGTGCCTGAAAAATTCTCCGATGAGGTACGGATATGGTTAATTGGTCGAACGAATGCGAGTATAACAAACAAACAAACAACAAACAAACAAACAAACAATACAAAAATAAACAAACAAACAAAACATCGAGCAAACAATGAATAGTCAACCTGAAAGATTTAGGAGACAAACAATAGACACACTCTTTCACAGACAGGTAAACTAGTTTCTCATCCACTTACATACTGAACTCCCTGACCTTTGACCTGGATTCGTGGTAATAGGGCTGACTAGAACCTGAATATGCATACTATGTCGTACAAGATATGCGAGGTAGCAACTCTGATTTCATTCCTTGTGATTGATCCTCCATCGTTATTAGCAAACTTGTAAATATGAATTTTATTTAAAGTATGCTTCAATTGCTTGTATACTTTCCGCCGTACTGCTCCCATTTGGCATGGCGGTTGAATTTCGTTTTAAAACCGACACACCAATCAAAGAAAACATGATATCTCATAACAAAAAACAAACCACACAACCGCGCTTTTCCCACAATCAAACAGTTCACCATCACTCTGACCTTGTTAGTTCCCCTCATCTACATTAATAGCAGCTTAGACTACACCAACTAGTATGATTCAGACTATGAGCTACGGTGTATCGAGAAAACAAAAAATTGTACACCTACTGCACAAGATAACGAGGAACGACGTTGAACATCGGCGCTTGCACCAGGCTGGAGGCGAGATAAGTGAGAGATGTCAAACAATTTATGAAGACTCCAAGGCTCTTTCAATACTATAAGCGATATGGTTTGTGACGCGAAGTGGGATCTCACTGGTTGCCGTTTTAAAAAATTTAATATTGGGTTAAAAATTAAATCTCTATACAGTTAAATGTTAATGTCCGTCTACTATCTCTGAATTTACTTAGTGAGACCTACCAGGGTTATATTGCCACTAATGTTTTAATACGGAATCTATTCGGTTGCGAGATTTGCTTTGGGCCAAAATTCTTCCAAAACTATCAGTTATATTTATCTACTATCAAACTTTTGATACTATTTCAAGGCCATAAATCATACAACCTACGCATGCGTCACTGCTGACCCTTCTCAGCATGAAGGAAAACGCCTTTCGAATTAGATATCACAGTATGCATGACGCGCTGAAGTCAAATTAATACCAGCTGTGAAATATTATTTTAATTATATTTTGCGCAAACTTTCGTCACTGAAACTTTAAACTTTCTTTAAATAATAAATCATGAAAATTAGATATCATAAAGCGAATAATTACTATTAGAGAAACTAATTCAACAGGAATTAACTTTAAATTCGGCACGGCCATTACATCTCACTTTTTTTTCAAACTTTTCTTTTAAGTTTTAATTATTACAAACATACAGCGATGAAAGGTGTATATTTTGGTCAGTAGGCTTCAGAATCATTCTATACAAGCAGGAGATCAGAGAGATGTAACATCTTTAAATGTCACATCAAAACAGGTATATTATTCGTATCATTCAAGGTACACATACAATCTATCAGGTTCAAGAAGCAAATAGAAATTCTGTCACAAAGTTTCATTCTGCCTCAAACTGATATCAGTGCCAACTTCACCGTGACCTACACATCATATGCGGTCAGACAATGAATTTTTAAACATTGTTATGTAGTTATTGCAACTCAAGTTATCCCAGCAAATGTATAGAATAAAGATATACTCTGTCGCAAGTCAAGATTTCCGGAAAAATAAAGCTGCGGATGACCTTACAGCATATTCATCATTGCATTATAGTTTTATAATCATCAAAGTTTAGGGTGTGGGTAACTTTGCATCATATTTTGCCTCGTATCTTTGCATTGAAGTTCTATGTGCGATGTAGTGTATAAAACCGTATTAAGATTTTTACACGAGAAAAACATTAACGTTTGAAATATCCTGATCCCTGAACGAAGCCACTACTCCTTACATACACCGATATTCGTGTTTTACAAAATTTCGCTAATCGTGACACAGGTATGCTGTTTTTCTCAGTCTCGGATTGAAAGCTTTCCTTGGTGGCGCTCACTGGGCAAGTCGGTACACGCTTTTCCTGTCATCTTAGAAAGGATTTTTTCGGTTTATTATAAAAATTTGAAATCAAGTTAATTAATTTCGCTCTTCAAAAAGGCTGACTGTGCAAAGAGAAACACGGGTATAAGTTCTGACAATTACGCTCTTTTTAGCAAAAGTATTATATCTTTTAATATAGGATTCGATTTCCACACACACAGTTGTTATTCAAAATGGGCATGACATGTCTACGTTTCGGAGCAACCATAGGTACGAGTCACAAAGGAAGCGCCGATATTAAGCTGTCTCTTTTATAAAAAAAATCTGTAGTGAAAACTGTGTTTTCTATGAAATGGGATGTTTTAGATGGCAATGTCGTTGAATTTACTCACTAAAAACCGATGGTTGGAAATGGTTTTATGCTGTGAAATAATCATAATGTATTTCTAACGTATATGTGCATATGAACAACCAAGAATAATATATTATCATAGCCAAAACAAGGGACTACGTGCCTGAGGATAGGTGATCATTTGCCCGACGTCAAAAGGGCAAATGGTCTCTTACCCCGCGAGGGTACATAGGCCCTTGTCTCGGCTAAAATGTTTTTATTACATGGCTCTCTTACATAGTTCACTCAAAGTGTTTGGGTTCATTTGCAAATGGCAATCACGCTTTATTTCAATGTCAGACGAAAGTTCGTTAAAATTGGAACGACTTTTACCGTCGAATGGCGCATTGATATATTTAAATAACTGTTATGCGGTATATCAATTTTTTTGATGCATAATTTCTAAAAACCGGATTTCCTATGTCAAACACGTAATTTTGACAGTTTTTTCATTTTTAAATCCAAAACTTGTCGTGTTGAAAATAGTTCTGATTTACTTTCGGTCAAATGATGACTGTGCGGTCCGCGACGTTACCGTCGACTTAACATTGAATCCTATGGAACGTTCCATATACGAGGGATAAGTGTTTTTGGTGCCTTTCTGATCTCGCTGTACAGAGATAATTCCACTGTCTGGTTTAATTAAAATCTGAATGTGTTTTATCGAATATCTTAAAGTTGCCCTATTATCTAAATGGCATAACCATCGAACTAGAAGCCAAACTGTTTTCTCGGGAACTTTACAATCCTCCTCCTCCTCCTCTCTCTCTCTCTCTCTCTCTCTCCACTGTACTTGCCGATTTTACAGCTTTTGTTCCTCAATCAGAGAGGAGCGAAAATTTCCGAGTTAGGGTCTTAAGTCATAAAACACTAAAACACCAATGCTCGAAAATGAATTGCTGCCATGCATCCTGCTGAACTGTTACAAGAGGTCTTGAATGTTATTCCTGCACATGCTTTTTCACACAAGAATATTTAAGCCATGATATGATATGATATGACATGATATATGATACGACATGACATGATACATGATATGATATGATATGATATGATATGATATGATATGATATGATATGATATGAATTGATGTGACGTGAAATATAAATTGATGTGGTATGATATGGCGTAGCCTAATTATATGATAAGATCTGATATTATATGGTATGATATATTTTACATGCCTCAGGTTTTTTGATGGTAGCTTGTTTATGACGTAGGGGCCGCATAGCCGTCATGTGACTCGGAGTAAACCGGAAATTTTTAAACTTGACAACTTCAGGATTTAAAAATGATCAAATTAATATGTTTTACACAGGAAAACAGATTTTTAGAAATGTATGCACGAAAAATCGCTAAATCGCATGACGCTTGTTTGAAATATCAATGCGCCATTTGATGATGAAAATCGTATCATTTTTCGACAGTTTTCGTCTACCATGGAAATAAAGCGCACGACTGTCATTTGCAAATAAGCCCAAACATTGGAGTATTTTGAGGCATGTAATAAAAACATTATAGCCCACCAAAGGGACTATGTACCCTCTAAGCAGGTGACCATTCGCCCTCCTTACGTTGGGCTAATCGTCACCTACCCTTGGGCACATAGTTCCTTGTTTTGGCTATGATATATGATATGATATTATATGATATGACGTGATACGCTATGGAGCAGATAACAAAGGTTTTAAAATTCACAAATGACAATCATTTCATAGACGCTAGAATTTTGTTTTACTACATTTTTCTAATGCTATGACTTGAATTTATTTGAATACCAAACTTTTTGTCAAATGATGTGATTTTGCTGTACTCATGGATAAACCATGAAGAAATATTTAGGCAAAGACACATCGAGATATGTGTTCTAAGTAGACGTAAACAAGCAGATAAAAGTAAAGGTGACATCACAGAGAATGTCTCACATCGCCATCTTTGAATTCGGATAAGACAATGACTGATACGTACATGTATGGCTGACGTCACCGTTGCCATGACTACAAAAACAACCAGGATCTTCATTTTTGCGACTGAAATAAAGGCAGAAATTAAATTACTGCGTGCAGTTTCCATCAAGTTCGCCTACGTGTATTCAGTGCTCTCATAATAGTTCTGCCTTTTTCCAATGCAGCGGTTCAGTCTGGTGACTAAACCTGTTGAAGAGTAAACTTTGAAGAACGGTTATGACGTCATTGGGACATTTTAGCTGGTATGATTTCTTTATGGTATACGTTATCCATCCATTTCTGCGAAAGGTCGACCAGTATGTTCAGTGCCAGTTAATTTTGTCTGATCTGCGTCGATTTCTCGAATGTCCCGAATATTCTAACAAGCAAAATGCAAAGAATTGCAGAGAACCGGGACAACAAATAAGATTCTCCATTACAGGAGTTTATGGGCATGGTCGTCAAAACCCATTCTTCTTTTGATTGAGATGGGGTATGAAGGAATCTCTCGTACAGAGAATCAAAAACATTCTTAGGTTTCCTCTAATTTTGAGCGTTGCTGGAGCATTTTTATATCATCTTAAACTAATCTGCTTTTCGATGATGTCATATGGTCTCTGGTAGTCTACTTTTCTCACCCACAGTAACGGTGCATTACTGTGCATTAAAATACCCGCGCGACTACAAAAATTACTAGTTTTCAGATATCACCCATTACCCCAAGTCATTTTTTGAAAATTCAAACCTATCCTTCAGTATCGTGTTAAACTTTAAGCGAAGCAAATATTATCATTGACCATCGTTTTTCTAAAGATTCAGCGTACTTATGATTTTATGACAAGAAATCAATAAAACCGTTTAAAACAAAACTTTGACGGAAAATTTGCTTGACTGGCAAGATTGGTATGCTATTTTGGTCATACAAGTTTGGGATATGTAGATATTGTGGCCTGTACATAGGGAGACACACATAAATTTTAATACAAATGATAAATCGACATCCATTTGCAGACGTCTTGATTAGCACGTATGCAACAGTTTTTTTTTCTAGAACGGAAACTGCTGTCGCGCACTTAGACTTGCCATTTAAATTTCATTTATGATACTACAGCCAACTTTATTGCAAAGAGAAACTGGTGTTCCCAGTCCTGAGCAACAATGTCGCCAGTTCTTACAGTTTTTAAGTCCAGAAACTCCAGTGGCAACTTGGGCACATGGATTTCAAAGACATTTGTTCCTTACCGTACGTTTTGTCAAAACCTGTCGCTAACAGACTAACAATCGGTACCTTCCCCTCTCTATGTTCGTCTTTGACTTAAAATGTTGATAAAGTGTTCTAGTTGAAACCGCAATGTTTCAACATAAACGCAGAGTTGTAGTTGTATTCACAAGCAAAGTTAAAGAAAATCTTGAATGTAAATTCAGAAAACCCCCGAAAACAGACATATTCTTAAAACCAATTGCATTAGAGATTATTTAGAAAGTCTTTGAACTTTTCATGACATAATTAGTTGCACATACCTAGAATCTTCACGTCCACAGTAACGACCAAATTAAAGCTCCTCTAAATTGGTGTCAGTGTCCAGTTCGCAACACCGATGAAGTATGTTCACACCAAGCTTGTACGATTTAATGAAGTTTACGGGGGGTCTCGTTCTAACATTTGCGTCGACACTGTAATGTCAACTATAATCAACATGCACACAGTTTTCTCGGTATAATACTTGGTATAGGAGTTACCCCCACGTGTGCAAATACATGATCGGAGGTAGCCATACGCTGTTCCATGATAAATTGACTTAACGTCGGTTATTCCTGTGAGACCATACGGTTAGTTATGTACCTTAATGTACATAGTGATTTTTCATCCGACACTCGTGACACCCTTCGACAAAAACTGAAGTGGATGTTTGCTAAATGTAAACGTTCCTTTCAAACAAATTTCCTCAAAACAAAATATTTATCTTTCTTTCTTTTGTTCGCAGTGTATCATTTTTTCAAAAATCATATCAGACCCTACCATGCTAATGATCTCTAGAATACAAGTTTGATTCTTATTTGCACAATTAACCCGACTTCTAAAGGCCTAGATTAAGCTTACGTTCATGGCATTTCTTACAACATTACATAAACAATGCACTGATCGTTAATTGCATGACACAAGTTTAAGTTTTCGGTATTTCTTTGCTGTGATCCAGATAAACTAGTGATCACAGCCGATGGTTTTTTGTAAGATTTGTGGTGATGTCGTTCTCGCTTTGATGGCTGCTAAGCATCATGGTTAAGATGGACCATAATTCGGTCATGACACGTTTCGGTTCCTGCGTAGAACATCCATGTATAAAGGAATAGCACTTACGTTTTTGATATCTGCTTTCAGTAGAAGGATAACGGTGTCTCACGAAAAAGTCACATTTTCAAAATTGTGTGAAAACTATCACCTTAATTTGAACTTGAACTGATGAGGAACAATATTCTGCTTTACAGGTTTTACGTTCCAAAAGTCGTCGCGTCGGCTAGAAATCTGACTTGTACTGACAGCAAAGCTCCCTATTTAGGCTCAGTATAATTTAAATGATACAAGCAGAAATACAGGTTGTAAAAATCAAGAGATAACTGTTTGAATGACTTTTAAACATGATGACAATTGGCGTATAACCGGAAACTCACCATTATTGTGCAAGGATCATAAGGAAGATTTCTGTCGACAAGTTGTGATGAAGATGATGTGATGCGTCCTTCCTTTTATTTAGGTCTAAAAACCGGCAAATTTGATCAGTTGAGACATTTAGACAATTCTTCAACATCGGTTTCAATAGCATAGGCGCATATGACATCTAAGGGATTTGAACAATTTGATCCCAAGTTGCAATGCAGCAGGACGACAGTAAACATCAAATGGTATCACAAAGACGAAACATCAAAAGACTGAAATGTCAAAATAAACAGACAAAACTAGCGAAGGCAAATTTATTCAAAACCCTTAATCGTACAATTTGTATGCAGTTTTTCTTTTTACATACAGCGGCTTATAGCAGATTGCTTCGGACGTCTACAGCTGTAACACCTAGTTCGCTGCGATACATGCACCGGCGATTTTAAGGTCATGGTGACGCAGACATCTGGAGAGATATCGAAACCCCGGTGGATAATTTCAAATAACAAATATTACTGTGTACAGTTTAGTTTCCGTAAGTTTTAATGAATGTGCTTGAAAAGACATTTTATATGAACAGACCAAACACCTTATTTAAAGAGGCAAAGTTGATGGTATACGCTTCCGCATTCTTTGACCAGTAGCTGTAAATACACATGTAAAATTTGCTGGTATTTCAGCGTCACGGCATGGAAGACTGTCTATTGGCAGATGCCTGGTGCAAACGGAAATTATGTCAATATTGTGTCATGCATATCGAATATATTATTCTTACGTGCACTGCCAGTATCCACTTGGCAATAGAAACGTCATTATCAAGTACTTGTTGGTTAAGGCCCGCTATTCTAAAGCATGTTATGTGCTTAGATAGCAGGGTTTCAAATACATGTTGTGTTTATTCAGCTCAGTTCTGCTATAAAAAGTTACCTAAGATCTAATATCTTATTTTTCAAAGAAGCCCCTGTTTAATGTTTCAGTGATGTTCTAATGATATTCGGTATAATGAACACGATTGGAACTAATTTGGGATAATTGCATTTTTGTATTTTTTAAATTTCTCAAAAGTGTTAGGTGCAGGATAGTTGAATGTTGCAATAATACAAATTACTCATAAAAACAAGTGTGTACTATAAAAAGAAAAGCTAATGAGATTACATTTGTAGATTAAATCGGCATTACATCACTATCCAATTATCCCCAATTAGTTGCAATCATGTTAATGTGTTCTGAGAGACCGATGGTCCAAAAAGTTTTTGTATTGATTTGCAGCTACCGTTGAACTTTCTTATCATATTTCTGAAAGTTAGTGTCTGTCAAAATTAGAAAATTGTGATCAAAGCTTAGGGAAGTTCATCGATGTTGAACTGTTAAAATTTTCCTAACAGGAAACTCGATGATAACTAATAATGCGCTTTCTTAAGCAGTACTTTTATTATATTGTTAGAAAACATGCATGCAAGACAATTTCAAAACACAATTCTATGCATATATCTTGCATGAATGTTTTATAACGCACTTATCCTTGCAAAACCGTGACATGTTTTATTCGTTTCAAGCACAGTTGCCACATACTCCAAGTAATCGTATGCACCTCGAAAGTGAAAGAGTTTTTGACATTTGCTTAAACTTTCCTTACTTAAACTTTCAACCAATCTCTAACTTTCAAAATCAAGAATAAAAATCTGTAGTCACCGTGCAAAATGTGGTACTAGAGAAACAAATTACCTAAGATTTACAGATATTTGAAGTTCAAAATGGCTACGATACCTGAGTTAACTATACGGGGAACAACACAAGTTTTGATTTTCGAAAACTGAGACGGTGAAAATCCTTCTATGCCAAGAGCTTTAAAATGAGCCCGCAAAAGTGGTAGAGTAAATTGCGTTATTTGGCAAATGGTAACATTGGTATCATATAGCTGAGACCGATCTCACTTTTTGCAGTCTTTAAATCCTAGGCATGGCAATTATTTCTCTATTTCAAAACATCTCGAGGTAAAAACGTCGTTTTCCTTTCCTCCTGCATTCATTTGAATCTCTAATCATATCTTGATTGACACATCAACCCTCTTCCCTGAAGATATGAACAAATAATGGTTCAAAGTTAATAAAAACACATTTTGAAGTCGAAACCAATGATTTCATGAAAATATGTTTACCGGTCTTTTTCACTTTTAAGAGATAAATAAGAAATAAATAAACGTTGTTAAATAAATAAATGTTGTTGGCAGTCTAGCGCTCTCTCTGTGTCGGATGTGATTAACATTCGTTTTCACCATAGGGTTTCATGCAATGAATTAATCAAGGCTTTTATTGTGTGTAAAGACAGTTCGCTCGTTTACACTTTGTTGATGATGTAAACGTGTTTGAACCTGATACTCCTAGTATGGCGCGTAATGCATGCCAAAATTAACATCTTACACCACTGACCGAATTTTTCCACTAGTCATCCACATTCGGCTTGGCGATTTCTGAACCCACTCACTGAATTATTCAAGTGGTTACCGATTTCTGAACCCACTCACTTACATTGAAGTGGTCAGCGATTTCTGAACCCACTCACTTACATTCAACTAGTTAGCGATTTCTGAACTCACTCACTGACATTCAAGTGGTTACCGATTTCTGAACCCACTCGCTGAATTCTTCACGTGGTCAGCGATTTCTGAACCCACTCACTTACATTCAAGTGGTTACCGATTTCTGAACCCACTCGCTGAATTCTTCATGTGGTCAGCGATTTCTAAACCCACTCACTGAATCCTTCAAGTGGTTAGCGATTTCTGAACCAAGTCTCTGAATTCTTCAAGTAGTGAACTCCAGTAGTAAGAGAATATTGGATTTTCGGACGAAATTTTTAAACCATTTTATTCGA
>LD345192.1:28858-54863 GCA_001465055.1 Ptychodera flava | reverse complement strand
GTTTACATTTTTATTTCATTTAATTTTGTTTGCATTTTTATTTCATAATGTTTACATTTTTATTTCATTCTTTCATTTTGCTCGCATTTTTATTATATTATGTCTAAATTTTATTTCATTCTTTCATTGTTGGTTTGCATTTTTATTATATTCGAGATTTGAAATCTCGTAATTACGAGATTTGAAATCTCGTAATTTTGAGATTTAAAAACTCGTAATTACGAGAATCAAAACCTCGTAATTACGAGTTTTTATTCCCGTAATCACGAAAATTTGAAATCTCGTAATTACGAGATTTAAAAATCGTAATGACGAGAATCAAAGTCTCGTAATTACGAGTTTTTATCTTCGTTATTACGAGATTTGAAATCTCGTAATTAAGAGAATTAAAAACTCGTAATTACGAGAATCAAAAACTCGTAATTACGAGAATCAAAGTCTCGTAATTACGAGTTTTTATCTTCGTTATTACGAGATTTAAAATCTCGTAATTAAGAGAATTAAAAACTCGTAATTACGAGAATCAAAAACTCGTAATTACGAGAATTAAAAACTCGTAATTACGTATACGAGAATCAAAGTCTCGTAATTACGAGTTTTTATCTTCGTTATTAAGAGATTTGAAATCTCGTAATTACGAGAATTAAAAACTCGTAATTAAGAGGATTAATACTTAAAATCATGACAATAGGAAACTCATAAAGATGAATATTGAAACATATTTTATAATTATGTCTTCATGAAAATGTAAAGTCTGTAACTGTCATTATGACTGAATATTTATGATCAAAAGCTTTTGTCTAGTAGGCTAATCGGAAATTCCTAAAAGTTTAAAATTGTCCAGTTATCAAAAGGCCAGCATGTGAGCATAATGATCATGCCGTAACGTCACGAGTCAAGTGAAAATTTACTTTTCATTTTGTTATTCCATCTGATTGTCTAATTGAAATGTCCTTTTCATTTCGATTTAAAAATCATCACTTATATCATCACATTTTCGCTTTTATTTGCCATTTCTCATGTTCTTGAAAGGGATTTTATATAAATTTCAATTAGGTCATGAAATAGATAATACACCTCTTTCGTGTAGTGTTATTTTATGTTGAGGGAAAACAATGCATGGACACTCATACACATACTTCTCTTTATCTGTCTATGTACATACTTTATTTCTGCCACCAAAGAAGCTTTGAAATCTTTCCAACTTCCTTGTTGAGGCCTACTGCTGTTTTAGATATGCTTTTCATGTATGAAGGGGGATGTCGGACGGACACATAGAAATCATACAGAAGGATAGTTCAAATATTTCAGAAGATGTTGGTTTCTCATCATGATTTCTAATGCAGATACAACATGAAAAAAACTTACGGTCTGTGCTAAATGTCAAAAGTTAACATCACTTTGGCAGGCACATGTAGTATCGGTGTTATTTCCTGAGAGCGGAGCTTTTCAGCTTGTCGGAGAAGACCCAAATATAGGTGTTTATAGGAGTGAAGTATTGGCATAATAGCATACTTATGCATCTTTAACTCTGAATGTATCGCCTATCCGGACAGACAAAAATTATAGGCCATGCTTGGCATAATGCTTTGCGTGACTTTTGATCTGCTGGATAAGTTACTGAATATCTACAATTGTAAGCCATGTAACAACCCCAAAGTTTATTCAATCATTTATTCATTAACGAGTTTACTATACTTGCTCACTACACATGATCAAGTTAACCTTTGTATTCGTTGAATTATGATCAATGATACGTATGAGCAGAGGTTCACACTAAAGATCTCAAACACCATAGAAAGACTATGAGTTATTATAGTTTATGTCTCATAATATGTAGTAAAATCAAGGCTCATAATTAAGAGAGTCAGAAACTAGTAATCACAATAATTGAAATCTCGTAATTAAGCGAATCAAAAACTCGTAATTACGAGAATCAAAACTCGTAATTACGATTTTTTTTTCCTTACAAAAATGGCACGAATACGCTTCCGTAGGATTGGTTGGACACCATAGAATTTAGTTTGTTTTCGGCCCAATCACGTGTGTTTCAAAGTTGATTGTATTTTTATCTCTTCTGAACTGATATGACCGTCATCAACTTGAACAATAGTTGATGTCGATTTTTTTGCAGTTCTAGCTCCCCCCCCCCCAACATCCCGACGGCTTCTCTATATTCTCGTCGCGAAACATCCGGGTTTTAGCGTGGCGATTAAGTCATTTGTTGCATGGAGCTACCTACATGTTTGTTGTGTCACATCATGGTGAACACATATGACCGAAGTTCGGATTTTTTCGACTGCTATACTGTACAATATATTCAACGCTTCAATGTAGATGAATGTTCAGTTCTAATGTGTGTCACACAATATCTGTATCCTTTGCTGTCTTGTAGCGTCTGAGCTAAATTTACCCCTGTATGTTAGCTGTGGGTCCATAGTTGTGGTGTTTTCAGACGGGATTCCTGCCTTTTACATGCTGATTTTGACTTTTACGTTATTAACGCCGCCATCACAGCTATGGGCAACTCGATAGACTAGCGTCCATGTTACGCCCGACAGCACCCTTGTCGCAACTTTCTTCGGCGATATTTCGAAAATTTTGCTTTACCTGACATGACTACAGGAGACCGCCATTTTGCTAGCGTAAAATGTTGGTCGAAAAGACAATCTCTAAATTTAATGTCGATGGTTTACGGTTCGCTACTGCCAAATGATGACAGATGAGTTTCCCGGGATTAGTGTTTTGCATTCTGAATTGCAATAAGAAGTCGGGTGATACATGTTATGAGTTTGTAGTAGTAAAATCTTGAATATCAATACAGGTTAAAAGATGCGAAATCCCTTTAGCACCTTACACACTGAACATTCTTCGTTCTCGAAATATACTTCAAATGGTTGATATTTATCTGTTAAAATAACCTAAGTTGTTAAAAGCTTAGTCCAATAGTAACACATGGTAGCAAGGGCACGTCCAAGGTATATGCTCATAATGGTAGTATTGATAACGCCCGAACCGAAGTAGAGTAAATTGCCGCTATGAACGACTGAAGCGATGCGTGCAAAGCCAAGGCATGTCGCCAAGGGTCAAGACCACTGCACACCCGGCTAGTCTCCTAAACCAGGTTTTATCACTTTTTTCAATATTCCACGTGACTAGGTCTAATCCAATCAAAATGAAGGAATACTCTGTGATGCTTAGTAAAAGTAAGTAATTATAAGAATGTCCTGGTGCCCTATACTCCCGCACATTATAAGAAAGACAAAGTCTTTTTGTACGATCCAAAGAATTCTCTTGTTTGTATTGTTTATACGAAGAGGAAATATATCTCAATTTAAACTTTGAAAACGTATTTAATTTCCTACACGTAAACGAGACATATGTTTTTGGTGGGAAGTGAATGACATCGTAGGGTACGACATCGGTGAAAGGAAACGTTTGTGTATCGGTTATCGCTGTATCGTTTCCTTATAAAGTACTTTTGCCTTTGCAGTCATTGATTGTGGTGAACCAGATGATGTAGAAAATGGTGAGAAACACGGCGATTCCTACCTTTATAACGATGTCGTCAGCTACAAGTGTGATGAAGGATATAACTTTGAGGGTAACGTAACCTATGTTGTGTGTCAAGGAGACGGAGAGTGGAGTCAGTCTCCGAGATGTGTTTCTCTAGGTAAGACATGATTTGAAGAAACATGACGCAGAGTTTGTTGTCTAGTATACGCTATACTGAACAAAGGTTATGTGTGATTGAAAGAGCAGTTACGTGCATGTACATTGCTGATTACGTATTAAGTTTGGATGGGCAACACTTAGGTACATTTTAAGCAATCAATCACATATTGATAAAATAATGCTATTTTCTCTGTTCTACTTACAGACAAGGGCAAAAAAACTTCAAGTGGTTGGCTAAGTATGCTACATGCGTTATTGGAATTAATGTGATGACACGTGAACAGTGGCATTCAAATTTTGCGATCAATCAAAATTTGATTCCATCCTCACTTGACACATCGCTATCGATAAACATCACAGCAGTATAACGTCTCTATGCGAACATGTAGAAAAGGATGGCAAACACAGAAATCATCGACGCTTGTAAAGCTGCTATTTGTCATTAAATTCTCAATTAAGGACACGGTACAAGTATAGGATAAAGCCCGAGTACGAGGGTTTTATCCTACTTAAAAACTATCGCTCCTAACTGATATATTTTCGTTTTCAATGTGTTTACGTCAACCGTCCCCTTTGTCAAGGTAACATGTTTAGGATATGAATTAAAACTTTTATTTGTGAAATAGCCTTCCAATGTAATGGAACATCCTATAAATGCCCTACGGCACATTAGTTTATGTTGGTACCACCGCAGATTTTGTGTTGCAGCTGGTTTCCGCTGTTAGCAAATTTGAATATTAGGGAAAAAAAGTACCAGATGTCTACAAAATATTACATGTTCACTTTTGATTGGACAGTACTTTACTACGGCGCTGTCATTCGTTTCTGGAATTTTGTGACACGAATTGAGCACTCTGATTGGTCAATCAACAGTAGATAGTTTTTAATATCATTTCTTTCATCTTTTCAATTTTATAACTTTTTGGTCTAGACGAATAAAAAATGAATTATCCTATTCAGTGATTATGTACTTTTTTATCTGCTCGTCATGATTAAATCACCAAAAGGATTAACAAAATCGTCAAAGCGATCTGAAAACGTGCATTTAACAGACAGAAACTGAGCAACAGATGTTTGTAAGATTATAAATTTTTCATTCAATTGTTTTGCATGTCAACAGTTCTGATTGTCTGTATTGTCGTGATGACATTGCTCGCCTTGGTCGTTGTCATTGTCGTAGTTCTGCACCGGAGGTAAGGGCAAATTATGTCAACCAACGTGCAGAAATAAAATAAATCAAGATGCATAACATTACACCTCTATTAAATAAATGAATTGAGTAGACAGACAGACAGACAAATAGACAGACAGACAGACAGACAGATAGATAGATAGATAGATAGATAGATAGATAGATAGATAGATAGATAGATAGATAGATAGATAGATAGATCGATCGATAGATAGATAGATAGATAGATAGATAGATAGATAGACACATGAAAAATGAATGATTATTTAAGAAAGAAGGAACGGAATAAAGTATTCAAGAAAAGTATTCAACTTTCAACTTTTATTTTCATAATAGATCGATTCTCAAACCGTGTGGAGATAGGACAACTAATAATGTCCCGGATGAAAATCACCGGTTGGATAGTAGGGATGACAGCAGAAGAGAAAATTCTCTGGAGCTGGACTACCTGACCTTGATCTCAAATGGAGACAGTCAGTATGCAACAATAAACGAGGAGGACCGGGCCGGCAGGTTTACGAACGGCAACCAGTGTTCAGACGCCGCTGGTGATGGGCACGCTGAGGTACCAACGGGAAACCAAACAAGCTCTTCTGCAGATCGTGGACTTAATGATAACAATATAGAGCCAGAGTGTTACATGCCTTTACAACGCCCCCCGCAGGAGGACAGAGAGATTGCTTATACTTCCCTTGATAATTCGCTCTCAACTTTTTCGACCACTTAATATAGTAATGAAGAGGTCAATGGAGAAAGCTATTGCGACTCTGATTATGATATAAATTGACCTTGTTTCAATCGTTGCAATAAAGTACAACGTAAGACATTCAAATCAGTTAAAGAAACTTTTGCAAGACACACGTTTGGAATAAAAAGTTGCCTGACATTCTACCTGATATCATATTTTATGTGATTATACCATATTATTAGCCTTTACAAATTTTGTCTGGTGAGAAGAGAACAATGCGATTCGAATTCCCTCTCATTATAACATCCTTTTTAGTTCCCCAGCCTTTTGACCTTAAAACATTTCAAAGTTACAGATAAGATACATAATCCTATATGTATAATGATATACACATTGTGTACAAATGTGTGGCTACGATATACTGAATTATGTAAATTGTTATCAGTCATTTCGAGCATCATAAACGCTGTTCACGGTTTTTGACTACGTCATGAAAATACAATTTGTGACTTTATCAAGAATCATTCCATGATTTCAATATTATATAAATGTCTCTTTTGTTCCATAGCGGTGATGAACCGCTACTTTATTGCAATGGAATACGGCCAAAATACCCAAATGGAAGTACATTGACAGAAGTAGACAGTCACTGTGTAATATATCATGCAAAGCCGGGTATTTTGTATTGAAGCTCATGTTCTATTTAACACTTTGTAGTTTCCCGAATGCTTTCTTTGGTTATGTAGAAATTCGCGTTGTTTTTATAACGAATGAGTGTGATGTAAACATAACAATCACCGATTATACCTTTTACCCTAATGTGTATATTATATTTTTGAAAAACAACCTCATATCCCTGACCAGAGATCATGTTACACTTATAGTCTTATGAATTTTAAAATGATCGAAAGTTGTTTTTTTTCAGAAAAACACATACATCAATTATCTCTTTGTTATATGACTTTAGAAATTGAGACATGGAAGTTCGCTGGTTCGAACTACACGGATAACATCTTTATGTTAGATATATCTGCACTTAGGCAGACATTTTGGTTAAAGTTTTCACTTTTTCCATTTCTATACATCATCAGATGTAGTCACGACATCACTTTAATATTTTTGCACTGATGCAGCCTCCCGGTTACGCTTTCTAATACGTTCAGGTGCAAGCAGGAATCCTTAAATTTTTATTTTATCAGGTTTTCAGACATATTTAATCGTTTGCAAATGAACATCATTTACCTTTGCAACACGATAATACCAGATGTATTTGATTCGCACTGAATAAATTTGGTATGCTCAATTTTTCATTTTTGTATGATTTTACGGTTTCGTTGACATTAACGAGGGCTGTGAGGATGGAATCCTCTTGGCTTTCTGACCATTCACTTACAATATTCATTACAGACCTACAGAAGACGAAAATCTCGATTATACCATGGTTTGCGATGACGATTTGTCTATTACTCTTTGATAGACAAGAGTGGTCACGGTACCTATTTAAAAGATAACTTTATATATGAACTCGACTGTATCAGACAAAAACCTCGAGTCGATAGGGTGCAGCATTACAACCATAGGAACATTTAACGTATTCTCTAATCAGTTACAATCCAACAACTCTTTTGTCTTAAGTATGTATCGCTGAATGATATTTTGAACAGTAAAACCTCTCAGTGTGATGCGAGATCATTAACTGAGCAAACCGCGCTTTAAATACATTGCGTGGTCGATAACGTTTGAAAGACACTGTCATACAAAATGTTCAAATTGTGTGGCAACACTGATGCTTCTGACATCTGTGTATCTATATAAAGTGGCAACACTGATGCTTCTGACATCTGTGTATCTATATAATTGTACTGCAATATACAAAACAAATGATTACATTTGCACTCGCAGGGTTGTCAGCATCATATTATAACCTCAGACAAATCTGCAGCGTTGACCTTTGGAGCTTAAAACCACAAAGATTCAGAGCCAAGGAACTTCTGAGCGTTTGATCTAAGTAGGTATATTTAGAAAAACACGGAAAATGGAATCAAATCTTCTACGATAACCAGGGCGTATGGTGCATTCTAGCCCCTTTCAAATTTTCTCCAAATGCCGGTCAAACATCCAATCAGCAAAATGCTTACAAAATGAATCATTAAGACACCTAAGTAAGAGTGCCATCAAATTTTACGGACGGGAAAAACAGGAATTACTCACTCCAAAACTGATTTACAAAAACAGGGTTATGCAAAAATAATTTCGTACGGCAGTTTCTATGTCAAATTTTGAAACGTTTCGCACCAGGAAGGAGAGACTTTCTCCTACTCCCATATGTACACTTTCCCAGTATTTTGCAGTGATTTGCTTGACTTTGTTGTATTTCACTGCTGGAGGATATAGAGTAAATTAAAATTAAATACATTGTATTTATAAACATTAAATCATCAAATAGATAAACGTATTTTTATGCACGAATCAGTGAAAATAAAGAACGTAAGGATAGGATATTAAAAAAGTATACTTTCCATCACAATGTTTTAAATATTTCAGCGTTAGTCGGAATTTCCCTTTCCTGGCCTACCTAGTCTGTACACGTTTTCGAATTTGCTTGCACACCGAACATTGGTAAGTGATATTATAGAAATAACGGGCGACTCGCTGACCATTAACGTTTGTTTATGGGCAAGGGCGAGAGGAAAGCCAAAAATTAACGGGCGAGGCTTGCCGTGCCGGTTAATTTTGGCTTTCCTCGAGCCCGCGCACAGAAATAAACGTTTATGGTCAGAGCGGAGTCTGTTATTTCAATGATAATATCAATGAACGGAAGAAAACCGTAAACATTTGCGAAAATTTCCGGAGCTAACGGCAATGGGGCCCCAGAACTTAGAAATACGCGACAAAATGTCACGCGCGCTGTACAAAATTGTCAAATCAAGAGATATTTTCAGTAAAAAGGATCTTAACTTTGCCCAAAGTGCTCCATTTTATTTTGTGATTGATTATGATTTACGTTTGAGCTGTAAAGTTACAATACTTTGAGTCGTTAATCTCATTATTTATATTCACGGGCATGTAAACAGAGCATTCCTGTGTATTTGTGGTCAGTCACGTGGTTCAGCTCGACAAATCAAAATACGACAGCCAGGGCATGGTAATATAATGTTGTTTGTACGGACACCTAGTTTACATCAATTACGGAAGAAGAGTACCCTTGAATAGCGCAATATCAACCATTGGTTTGAAGGTAGACATGAAGAAAACATTCTTTATGTATTTATGAATTTCTTTAAATTGTCATGAAAATCTTGAGTTGAGAAGTCATTTTGAAAATTGTTCACCAAGTCAAAGATTAGAACAGCATTACGTATATATAAGAAATATCTTAACTTGAAGTAGATACTGCTGATGGGAAAAGTTATTTACCATTTGTATTTACATATCTATCTTTCGCTATGTTGACCGACCCATAAAATCCCTGATAAAGTCCACGGATAAACATATTAGTTGTGTTGACCAATCACAAGATGTGTATGTGAGAGATTAACGTCCTTGTAATGGGATGTGAAATAAATTAATATTCAAGAGGTTAGGTTAGGTTATTAATCATTCATTTTATTTACTCCGATCAGTCAGAGCATGAAGAAAAGGAGATGAACTGATAGAGAAAACAGTAAGAAAAACTCAATATGTCTGGGCCACCTGTAATAGAGTTTTTTTAATCAGTCACCTTAACATGTGACAATGTGTCGATTTGCGGTCGACCTTGTTTTGACATTATTTTATTTGAAAAACGGCAAAATCGAGATGTTATCTGCAATTGCTTTAATACGTTTAGCCCTGTGTATTTACTGCAGATCAATTTAGAGAATATGTGGCAACCCGAGTGAAAGGAGTAGGAGCCGAGCAAGAAGTGACGTATATGAAAACCATGGAATGGATATTGCCTCTGCCGGAGAACACCAGACCTCACAGCAGCCGTCCTACGAGACCCTGGCTTTCTCTGAACTTAGACCTTATTGTACTTTAGATCTGACGACAGGTCAAGTATCCGGCACTTGCATCACCGAAAGTTCAGATACTGAGCTTGATGAAGATAAATACACAAGTTTGAGCAAGGAGAACACTGACAATAGACTGAGTGGGTCAAACTCATAGACTCTATGAAAACGACATCGAAACTCAGCATTATATGCATTTACTACGCCCTCAAAGGAAAGACGCCGACAGTGCGTACGTTGTACACTGACAAATTTGGACTGTATATTATGAATGCATTAGGCCGAGGTAGATTAGATCCTCTATATGTGGGGTTCTTTACAACCAAACGCATTTCAGTGTATCCAAGAACGGATAAAAGCAAATTACATTAAATCGATGTGGCATGACACTAAAATCGATGTGGTCAACAATTTTTAATTACATTTTATGGGGAAAGACTGCATCACATGTTAGGTGAAATTATCAGCTAAGCGGTAATAGAGGAATGAACTCCGTCTGAAAAAGTTGAAACATTGTCCAGATGGAGGTCAGAGGCCAAGGCCTGAATGTTTGTGGATTGGATGGTGTTGTTTTGACAACTTTTGACCTCCTACTAGACAATATTTCATTTTTTCAGACGGAGTTGATGCCTCTATTACCGCCCAGCTGATAATTGTATTTGACAGTCTAACATGATACAGTCTATCCTTATAAAATGTAATTACAAATTATTGACCACATCGATTTAAGTGTTGTGCCACATCAATTTTACAGTTATTCTTATCAGTTTCACAGCATGGAAACCCAATAATACTCAATGTATTTGCATGGAGTATTGCCCGTATTTTAGCTGAAGAGTGAATATACAGATGAATGCAGTAAAGTATTAATTGCTTGTATTCAGCATGCCTGTATTCATGTGGATTTATGTGAATTCACGTGCATATTCTATAATACAGTCAACTCATTAGTGTGAATTTATCAGTATTATTGCGTTTTGATGCAGTGTTTTTGATACACTAAAATGCATTTGGTTGTAATTTAACCGTCAACACCTTAAAGGATCATTAGGAGTTCCCGTGTCAACTTTTGCTAGAGATAGCCAATGTTTTTAAATATAGGAATCCATACCTGTAAAAGTACAATGCAATCCTAGACCCATTTACATAGACTACATGCAAGTAATTGTTATAAACATCATGACTGGTTTAAGGACAAAATGCATATCGTAACCTGGAGTAAGGAAAGAATAGGATGAAATAAAGATAGTTCCAAACGTTCAAGGGTGTAGTTAATTAAATAAGTCGCGGAAAAAATACTCTGATGTGATAAAATAATTGTTTTTTAATAGAGGAATATTGCCGCAGACTTACTCCTGACACCACATGTAAGATCGATCATCTCTATCGGTGAACTATGTTTCATTGTTAGTCACATGCCCTTCAACCCTTTCGAGTCACCATTCTCCATTCTTTTACAAAAAATGTACAATATAATGCTGTTAATTTTGTATATAGTTCTATGTAAGGTAATTGTATACAATTTGGCAATAGTCGACATGATATGTTCCAAAATGTACATCATAAAGTTGTACACAGTTTCGATAGGTGCTATGGTGCAACAACTGTGACACGTTGAACTGCTGTTCCGAAGTCTATTGACCCTTGTCATTAATAGTACAGTGTACTGTACCGAAGGCACGAAAATCATACAAGATTTTTCACACATGTAGCTATCATATTCATACAATTTAATAGTGTAAATTTGGGAAGATTTTTCAATTTCTCGCTAATTAATTTACTTCTAATGAATGCCGCCTAGGAAAGAGTCTCTTTCGAGAAATTATTTTGATCGGCGCCACCACTCCGTGTGGATATAATTGCTGAACGTTTAATGACCTGTTCCAACGTATCTGGCCTTGTCATCAATTATTTATCAATACACTTGTGTCAAAGGCGGTATGAAGTACGCACACATGGTGTCCCGCGTTCAATTTCACATTTACGATCATTTTTATGATGCAACACCGTAATAAATTGTCATTAAATAGCATTGTACCTTCTTTGAATGTCGAGCATCTGAAATTTCGATCACACATGGGAGAGTAATAAGTGCGGAGTACTGTCTTCGTGTACTCTGACTCAGTTACATCCGGGTAAAGCCCTCTGAGTTATAGAATACATAATCGAATATATTAAATGAAATAGGCAAAGAAAAAATAATATTATATGTATAACACCGATAGTGTGACATGGTGCTTTTGACAATGGCTGGTCGTATCGAGAGTGACTTGATTGCATTCTCCGCAAGACGGCGCAATCCTATGAATATGTTGGATCAATGTTATCATTAAAAATATTGTAAAATCTGTTTCAATGTCATTGGGGTAATCAAGCAAAGGAAAAAAGTTCTCAGGCTGTTAATAATAAAGTAACATTTCCATGTATGACCAGAGTAATTCAATCCTTTTTATTTTCCACTCACATTTTTGAAAGGTAAGCAGCTAGGTGGTTTGAAAACTAACATAGGACATTTACACACGCAAGTAGTGCAAACACAAGTGGTGTGTAAGATCAATGACAAATGTAATGCGTTCTGTATCACTTTCTGAAGCAGTTCTGAAAGTGCTCGTATTTAGTCTGTGACTGTCACTTTGGAATGCATATTGCAAAACAAATCAGCAGTAGAAACGAGATATCTTTATTGATAAGCTCTTGCTCAACAATGTAAAGTTCCTCCGACGATGTCGAAGAATAAAGCGTGATTTTTAAAAGTTTGTACTTTACAACTTGTATACTTAGCCTATTTTAAGAGAGACTTTCAGTGAACAAAACATAGGAACGTTATCATAAAGTGGGCTCTCCTTAATGTAAAACACTATTTAAAAATTTCAGTTCGATTACAAATTTATTCTTTAAGCTTTTTACAGCCCGGTTGATCTGGTGATGTGTATCCTATTGTCTGTTCCTGATTATTTGCTTTTCCTGCTTTGGATATAAACTGAATTGCTATGCTTTCTTGTCTGTACTAACATTTATACGCTATTGAAAAACTCCAAACACAAACACCGTTGACTGGATCTGACCATGTTACCGAGCAATAACGAGATACGTACGCGCACTTTTAAGGTAGTTGGTGCCTCGACATTAAAATGAATAAACGTTTATTCAAACTTGCCCCAAGTACACTTTCAGTCGTCAAGAATATAAGGGGCCAGCGTGCAAAAAATCGCTATTATTAAAACAAATTACACAAAGCACTAAAAAATCAAAATCACCACCATCTCTTTTTGTGGGAAAATTAAAATGTCGAATTTAACAAAAAAGCCGATGAATACCTTATCTATTCCATAGGCTCCAAAATTATCCCCCCCACACTCACACACAAGTGGTAGACAAAAAATATTGCAAAGGTCAGAGACTCCGAAAAAATATCCCCGAGGCACGTTTGTGAAGACCTCAAAGTGGTCCCCGACTTCAAAGTGGTCCCCATCCTAAATGTCCGGTAAGATAGGGGGTTAAACTCAAGTCCGACGACACCTACCGCATAATGGACGCTTTTGTTGTCACATGGACGTTTCTGATGTAATATCAGCTGCTATTTTAGTGTTTAATACCTAAAGTTGGGAAAAAATGTACAAAATAAGGGCTGAGCACAGAATTAACAATGGGGAGGGCTAGTGTCTATATCAATCATGACTTATCTATAAAATGACTCATTTGAAGTCATATCGATATTTGGAAGTCATTCTAATAGCTGCTCTTAAATACATAAACGGATATGAAATACAATTTGCAGCAGTGCTGTGGCGTATCAATCGCACTTGCGGGTCCAAAATTCATCACCACAAGCCAGCCCATAGACATTTTGGTAGTTTACTTTGACCGGTACTATAACACTGGTCAGTTCACGACCCATTGCCTACTTCTGCTAGCTACCTCAATAATATAAACATGTACTTTCAACCGTTTTCCCGTGGGCCGACGTCCACGAATTCTGCAACGTTTGCCCTCTCGCGTAATTGAATACTTTGGGTCTGTCAAAAGTTCAGAACCGAGCAGAAACAGTCGACGGCTCTAAAACGGCAGAAATGAGATGTTACCACATTCAACATAATTAACGGAAGTAGGAGATGAGTCATAGATAGTCAGAGATAAAGTAGGTACATGTTCATTTATTCAAAGACTAAGCTATTTCATTATTTTGCGAGGTTAATAAAAAACTGATTGGTGTCGTAGTAAACTACAGAAAAGGTATATGGACAGATTAGCAGCGGTTCTGAAGCGATATCCCTTGACACGAATGCGATCTATAGGCCTCAGCATTGTGCTACGAATATGAAATACACCTGAATAGGGCTCGAGGCCAATATTTTAGGGGGTATTTTTCTTAATTTTTTTTTTAAAGATATCCAATACCTACCATAGAAAGTGACGCGATTCAAGTAATACATTACCTAAAAGAAGTTGAATACAGCAGGCGGAGCGTAAAATTATCCGAATTTTCACGGGACACCTTTGAAGTCAAGAGGACTGATTGCTTTATTCAATACTAAAAGTTTGAAAAAAAAGGAAGTGTACTCTTGTCTTATTAATACCTGATACTTAACAGGTCGAAACATTCTTTTTTTAACATGAACCGATGTTGAATACAGCAGAGAGACCGTAAAATCATCCCAAGTTTTTAGGGACCACTTTGAAGTCAAAAGGACACTTTTGGAGTCAAACTGATTTTCTTTACTCAATACTAAAAGTTGACAAAAATCCAAGGAAGTGTACTATAGTCCTATTAATAACTGATACTTCATAGGTGACATGTTACATTTTTCAAGTAAGAACATTGCTTCAATTACGCAAAAGAAGTTGAATAAAGCAGACAGAGTGTACAATCATTCGAATTTCCCGGGGACCACTTTGAAGTCAAAAGGACGCTTTTGGGGTCAAACTGATTTTCTTTAAGCAATACTAAAGGTTGGACAAAATCAAGGAAGTGTACTATAGTTTTATTAATACCTGATACTTCACAGGTCGCATGTTACATTTTTCAAATCAACACATTCTTTTTTGTAACATAAACGATGTCGAATACAGCAGAGAGACCGTAAAATCATCCCAAGTTTTCGGGGACCACTTTGAAGTCAAAAGGACACTTTTGGAGTCAAACTGAATTTCTTTACTCAATACTAAAAGTTGACAAAAATCCAGGGAAGTGTACTATAGGCCTATTAATACCTGATACTTCATAGGTTAAATGTTACATTTTTCAAGTTAGAACATTGCTTCAATTACGCAAAAGAAGTTGAATAAAGCAGACAGAGTGTACAATCATTCGAATTTCCCGGGGACCACTTTGAAGTCAAAAGGACACTTTTGGGGTCAAACTGATTTTCTTTAAGCAATACTAAAGGTTGGACAAAATCAAGGAAGTGTACTATAGTTTTATTAATAACTGATACTTCACAGGTCGCATGTTACATTTTTCAAGTTAGAACATTGCTTCAATTACGCAAAAGAAGTTGAATAAAGCAGACAGAGTGTACAATCATTCGAATTTCCCCGGGGACCACTTTGAAGTCAAAAGGACACTTTTGGAGTCAAACTGATTTTTTATATTCAATTCTAAATGTTGACAAAAATCCAAGCTGATGGAGCTGTGGACACCTTTACTGACATTTTTGTGTGATATTTATTTTTCCCAATACAAAACTAGATGTGTGATAAATCAGTAGAAATGTAGAATAATCCTACAAGTAACTCTTGTCTTATAAACACAATCTTATACACACATACAAATGGACATTAAGCATTATTTAGCCAAAAAAATCTTTATTTAACTGTACGTAAATTTTAACATAGAGTAAAGCACAAGAGCAGTTATTCTCTATAAAGTAAAATAACTACTTTCAACAACCGGAAAAATGAGATAAAGGGCATCAATTTCACAAAAATGAAAGCACATTACCTAATGGCCAATACAGTCCTACTGTGCTATGTACAGAATAACTTTTTGTGACACATATGTTGATGAAGATGAATACCTTTGATAGCACATTTCATAAAATGTCAAAAAAACTGCCTTACCAATAATACAAAATTGAAAATATTATTATAATTTGAAGATTTCAGTAAGATTATCCCTGAGAACAAATCAGCCAGTGGTATGAGACGAGTAGTGTTTAGAGAAAGAGATTTTTTGATCAAAAATGGAAAACATAGCATCAATCACACATTGCTCACATTTGATTTGATGTAGCAGGCCACAGTGTGTATACTTAACTAAGTTTACCCCTGGCAAGTTGCATACAAACTTGAAGTTTCATAGCCATTGGAAGAGGGATTTCAGAGAAAATGATTTTGACCAAATATGGGAAAAGTTGTGCAAAAAGTGCGTATATAAAAATATTCACCAAAAATTTGAAGACACTGAACCAAGGTTGCCTCTATATACATTCAAAACAAATTTCAAAGCAATCAGAACATTTACTTCAAAGAAAATTATTTTTTGACCAAAAATTACCCCAAATGCAAAATACAAAGATGAAAATTTCACCACAATTTAAGAAATCCAATAGAAAACAACCCTAGGTCAAGAGTATTAAGTTTCAAAGCAATCCAACAAGAACGTTAAGAAAAACATTTTTTGACCAAATATTGGAAAAATTGCCCCAAAAATACACAAATGAGAATTTCACCACAATTTCAACAAATCTGACACAGACCAACCCTAGGATCATGCATGCTAAGTGTTCAAGGCTATAGACAAGTGCTTTCAGAGGAAAAAAATGACCAAAGCAGGAAAAATGGACCCTCAAAAAAACATAGGGCCAAAGTCCCTGAAGCTACTATAGGCATGGATACAAAATTAAGTATGAAATTATCTCACTCAGGTCATCCTAGGGACCTGTAATACGTAAACCAAATATTAAAGCTGCCTGCCCAGCGGTTTTGAAAAAACAAGCAACCCAACAGTTGACAGAGCTCTGCTGTGTTATGTAGAGAATAACTTTTTGTGACACATGTATTGATGAAGAAGGTGGATATCTTTGTTAGCTCATTTCAGGATGGCCTGACCAAAAATGGCAAAATTAGCTGCAAAAATACAAATGGATGATTTCATCATAATTTCAATATATTACATTAAGATAAAGCCTAGGATACTTTATACCAAATATCAAAGCTATCAGATGAGTAACTTTTGAGAAACAAATATTTTGACCAAAAATGGCAAAAAATTTGACCCAAAATTACAAAAATTGAAGATTTCATCACATTTCAATATATCACACTAAGACAACCCCTAGAAACCTGTATACCAAATATCAAAGGTATCAAACAAGTAGTTCTTGAGAAACACATTTTTTGATGAAAAATGGCAAAAATTGCACCAAAAATACAAAATTGAAGACTTCATCATATATTCAATATATCATATTTAGTTCATCTGTAGGAACCTGTATACCAAATGTCAAAGCTGTCAGACGAGTGGTTTTGATGAAATAAAATTTTGACCAAAAATGATAAAAAAAATTCCTTAAAAATACAGATTTGCATATTTCATCACATCAAACCTAAGTTGAGTTATCCCTAGGGATCTATATACCAAATAACAAAGCTGTCTGATCAGCGATTATGAAGAAGATTTTTTACCCAAAACGCCTTTTTGGCGCTAATTTGCATATTTTCAACAACATCAAAAAATTAAAAAAACTGATTTCTCAAAATCATATTTTTCATCTACACAACAAATAGCAAATCAGTAAGTACTGTGGTTCTCAAGATATTTGAGTGGACGGACGCCTCACAAACGGACATACATACGTACATATATACATACATACACACACACATACATACAGACTGACGCCAGACAGATACCCATCCCAATAGCTTCTATAGACTATAGTCTATAATAGCTAAAAAGAAAATTTCACCACAATACTAATGAAAATCACCATAAACATCCCGCATACAGAGTTTCAACAAAATATAGACTGGTTACAGAGTTTAAGCGTTTGCTGGATTTTCTGTTTTCTGCCACATTTTTTTCCCTCATTATCATATTTTGAAGACTGACACTTTCATTTGAACAAATTCACATCTCCACCCCCAGGTGCAAACAGTACACCAAATACTACGATGGTAGTGCTGCAGTTTTTGAGTTTTCAATGTGCATGAAGACAGTATCCGCACATACTAACATACATAAATGTACACACCGCTGACCTACCATAAAAACTCTTTTAGACGAAGACGGGCTGCTCATAATTTTAGAGTCCGTTTGCAAAATAGTACTAATGTTTTGATTAACAGCCTTGTTGCATGTGACAGGCGGTTTTATGGACTACAAGCCCATTGGATTAATATTTTATATTAAGTGGGTTTTTTTTGTTGTTGTTGTCTTGTCATTTTCTTTTATGTTTTTATATGGACGTTTTTTATGTCTGAATTAAAGATTAAATAAATAAAATACATGTACACAAAATGTGAGCTAAAAATTGCCCTGAAAATAGAAAATTGTGGATTCATCAAAATTTGAATACTTCACAATTTGATCATCCCTATGAACCTGTATAACAAATATCAGTGCTGTCAGACAAGAGGTTTTAGTGTAAAAAAAGTATTTTGTTTCAGCCAAACCTTAAAGCGCCATACAGCAGCAAATGTGTTGTAAACCAATCTCAAATTATCCTCAGTTTTCCATGGGTTTTCTTCAAGTAAGACACATTCAAGACCAAACAAGCGACCAAGCGGCCAATATAGCTCTGCTGTGTTTATGTAGAGAATAAAAATGTTTTGCCACATGTTGATGAAGAAGGTGGAAATCTTTGATAGCCCAATGCAGTGGCCAGAAAAAAAGTGGCTAAAATAGCTGCAAAAATACAAAATTGTAGATTTCATCATGCTTTGAATATATCACATCCGATCATCCCTAAGAACATGTCAACCAAAGCTATCTGATGGGTAGTTTATTGAGAATAAAATTTTCTGACCAAAAATGGCAACAATTGCCCCAAAAATAAAAATTGCAGATTTCATCATATTTTCAAAAGATCAAATTTAGTTCATCTGTAGGAACCTGCATATTGAATTTCAAAGCTATCAGACCAGTACTTTTCTAGAAACACATTTTTTGACCAAAAATAGAAACATTGCCCAGATTGCAAATATACGAAATTGCAGATTTCCTCATTATTTCAATAAATATCATTTAGTTCATCTATTGGAACCTGTATACCAAATTTCAAAGCTGTTAGACCAGTACTTTTTGAGAAACACAATTTTTTGACCAAAAATGCAAAAAAATTGCCCCAAAATACAAAATTGTAGATTTCATCATAATATCAATAACTATCATTTAGTTCATCTGTAGGAACCTGTATACCAAATTTCAAAGCTATTTAGATCAGTAGTTTTGGAAATACACATTTTTTGACCAAAAATGGCAAAAATTGCCTTAAAAATGCAAATTTCCATATTTCTGCACAATTTGAACAAATCTGAAATAGATCATCCCTATGGACATATAAACCAAATAGCAAAGCTATCTGACTGATAGTTTTGAAGAAGAAGATTTTAAAAGATTTTTTTACCAAAAATGACAAAAATTGCCTTAAAAATACAAATATGCAAATTTCACCACGATTTGAAAAATCTGACTGAAGTCACCCTAAGTAAACTGCATATCAAATTTCAAAGCAATCGGACAAGCGGTTTCAGAGAAGATTTTTTTACCAAAAACACCAAAAAATGCCCCAAAAATACAAATATGCAAATTTCACCACGATTTGAACAAACTTAAGTGAGGTCACCCCAAGTGAATTGCATATAAAATTTCAAAGCAATTGGACTTGCGGTTTCAGAAGAAAAGGCAATTGTTGACAGACGACAATAACAATGACGACGGACGACGACAGAAAATCAACCTATTTGATAAGCTCCACGTTGCTGACAGCGGAGCTAAAAACTGTACAACACTGTCGATAGCCTAAGAAGTAGTATTTAAATTCAAACTTTTAACATCATTTTAGATTTTCCAAGATTTTAAAAAAATAATCATATGACAGGAAAATAAAGATTACAACAAATTGTTGGCATTCGTGTGTTGTGCATTAAGTAAATGGCATCATGCTTGTTTCTGGTATGATCACGGTGTGTATGTCCGGGAAATACTTTTTTTTACTTTTCTGTTGGTTGCCAATTTTTGAGTACGTCACCAGTTTATTGTTCAGCCTGTTAAAACGTGTAGGCATGGTCCAAATCAGCAAGCAGTGATAACTCTGATCTTTCCACATCAATTACAAGAACTCTGTTATCTGGAGAGATTAAAATACAAAAATTTATTACCAGTGAGCAAATCAATCCAGTCATCATTATCAGAAGATAAAATGTATGCAAATTAAGAAAGAAACACAAATATAATCTCTTTTTGGTATTTATATACACACCAAATATGAGCTAAAAACCGACTCAAAGCAGGTCTGTTCATTATACGAGCACATATGTAAAATTATGACTACGGTAAGTATATTGAAATGGAGACATAACAAAATACATAAATGGGTACACTATAGGTATAACCGCAAAGACTAAAATCATGTGCTGAACACACATGAGGCTGAGATTGGGGATTTGGCTCAGCGGTTTTGTCTATGGCTTCTGCGCTAGGTGACTGGGTGCTGTACATTGTGAGTTCAAATCCGACTGAAACCACAATATATTACAAAAGTGTATGAACACAAATTCCATGAGCACAATCATGCTGTATTCAGTTTAGAATGTCAGCTTGAATTTACAGCTAGACATCAGTTAAGACTGATGACACAGTCCTTGACGTAAAAGAACTTTGTCAAAGTCACTGAAATGTACGTTGTACAATGATGTGAAATGACCTAACATACAATGAAAGCATTGTCAAGGCATGTAGAGTACGAACTCAACACATGGAAACTAGACAACTAGAAACAAAATGACTGCCTGCAAGTGCTAAATTTGCTTTCCTATGCGTGCATGATACAGCCTTGGGGCTTAGTGGGCCAGGGTCAGGTGTTGGAGTATATTTCTATTCTTTCAACTAAAATCATAAATTCCTCACAAATTGTGTTTAAAACCCTTTCCCCCAAAATACCACGGACAGGTTAAACAAATCTAAGTTGGCAAAGAGAGGTCAAGGGGGGTGTCACTTCCATTACTTGCCAATATGTACATATGCGCTGCCCTATGGGTTGGGTATTTTGGTCCAAAATGGGGGATCAACTGTAAACCAAGGTCTAAAATGGGGTTGATTTTTGAGTGCCACACAACAAATTTCAACCGTCTGTTCCCGTCTCGCTAGCAGGGTTCTGAGGTGCACTCTATAAGCATCATGGATATCTTTTCTGTGGCAGGGGAACCATTACAGAGACCCCCTGGCTTAAGCCAAAGTAAATATGGACTTTGTTCTTAAACATTGTCACTGATTTGTCAGAACTCTAAGCTTACATATGGCAGATTTTTGCCCTAAGAAAATACCCAAACAACGAGGCTCTACTGCTCACAGACAGGTCGACCATGGCCATATGAAGTAGTATTGCTTTACAGACGAACAGCGAGGTTTGTTGTGAATTTGAATTTAAAAAAAAACACCAGTCAGACTGTAACTGCAGATAACTGATAATTTGTAGAAGCTAGACCAAAATTTGGTGAGAGTGAAAGGCATTTTCTTTCACAAAACAATTTCAGTATTTCCTCATGATTTTCGGAATCATGGCTTGGCCAGCAACAACATAGCTCTAAACGCAGTATAAGATTACAGTGGTAGGCTTTGCCGGGGCAAATACTTACTTTTTCCGTTTTAAAAATTTTGACGCTATAACTGTTGACCTGGGTCAAAGTTCATAAAGGTCTAAAATGGGGTCCTAAAATAACGAGATTTTAGGTCTATAATGGGCCCTGGGTTTTATACCTGCGGCCGCACACCCCTACCACTTCTCTGAACAAGTACTCCCCCCCCCCGGGAGAGGTACAGCAGTTCTAGCTCTGCGTTATATAGGCCTAACACCGGCCTAACGCCGCGCCGGAAACACACAGCATCGTACGCAGGGCCATCGTGTTGTGCGATGTTTCTGTGCAAGTTCACTCAGTGTAATGTGATTTTGGACGAAGACAATCAGCACTCGCACACAGACGTTCTGTTTACTGGATAGTTTGTATCAGTGTAGTTTGTGCTATACGTTTCGATGTTCTGTTCCGTAAAAGTCTACGGAACAGAACGTCGGAACGAAGCATAAAACAAACTACCATAGCTCTGCATGGCCATGGCAGGGCTGTGTGTAAACGGCGTTATACGATTACGACCTCCCAAAAATTTAACTTGGGAAACCGTATAACGCCGGTAACACACAGCCCTGTAATGCAGAGCTACCCAGTAAACAGAACGCCCGAGTGCGAGAATGAAATATAACGTCAAGCTATAAGGTTGAAATTAATGACTGTTTGAGCTGGTACTCACTCAGTAAACTGCTGGGCCATATGGACATCCGCATATCCGTAGAGTGATCGGTTGGTCGCTGGTCTCGACCGGACGTGTGCAGCGCAAACTCCCATGATGCTAATATGAGACACCCTAACCAGGTGAAAAATTGGACGTACAGTTTGGGCTGGTTTAATGCATCGGAATTTTGAAAAAGTAATAAAAGTGAGCGCATATATCAAAAAGGACCAAAATAACTGATTAGTATTGGCAATGTTACAAAGTTCAACAACTTTATGCAAATATATGAATGTAAAAATCCCTGGACTGCATAAAAATTAAGTTCAATTACTACTACGGGGACCACTTTGAAGTCGGGGACCACTTTGAGGTCTTCACACACGTTCTACCCTTAGTCATTTTGTCTTTATTCGGAATCATAGACCCTGTTATTCTCGAGGGTTTATGTTTGAATCCAGAAGCTCATTCGTTAAAGCTACAAGTGAAATGTTCTATTGGTATTTACTGATGTCAAACAGCCTGGCTGGGGTCTAAGTTCCTCAAACACCCCTCTTTATATAATTGTGTGTGGGGGTTTACCGACGAAACGAAAGTTCGACTACATGTCACATTTGCAGATGACACAATACGAGACGACTAGCTCGTGAGGGAAGCCGTAGCCTTTCAAAGAGTTCCTGTTATGTAGCTTTTTCACAAACAGCTTCAAGTAGGATCTGATAGTCACAGTATCCAAACTTTAATCTCAGTTAAATATTCGCTCAATATATATTGAGCACAACATGGACGGCATTTCATGGGCAACTAGACTTTGATTTGTTGTCATGATTGGCGTACGGCCCATACAATTCGGCATTTATTGACCCCTTAGCCATTTAAGACTATATTATTTGAATAGTCATGTGATATACAGTCACCAGCAGAAAATTTTGAAAAATCCGTCATATGATAGAACAGAGTTTTGGTGCTATTGGATCGATTTTGAAATAGGTTTTTAGTTTTTGTGCCACTTCGTTCTAGTCAACACAGGCAGTGTAAACAGAATTCTGAAGATAAAATTTGGAACAAAATCAGAGAAGTGTCATGACCTGATACAAGTAACATCAGATTAGTACTGTTGATACTTGTACAAAGCTCTGGTTAATAATTTGAGGTCAAACCGATGATGTCGCAGTTATTGATTTTAAAAACCTCGACAGTTTCTGATTTTTTGCCTGAATCAAGTTATCCTTGAAACTGGTCAAAATAGAATGACTCATTGTACAATTTTGCTTCTGCTTGTCGGTTTATTTTAGCAAAAACAAGAGCCTCAAAATATCGTTGAAACCGTCGATACCAGCTGTTTCGTAATTGTGAAGAAGTACGCATGTAATAATTCTCGTCTCCAAACAAATATGAGGAAATTGACTACGCTAGAAGTGGGCGACATTATGTCTACATCTTGTTCCTTCTATACGGCGTAATTCAATGACAGTCAGATTAAATTATGGAGAGGTCTGTTTTCGCATTTCGTGAAACGAGTCAGATTGTCGTCATAGCACGTCAATCACCTGGCATGTCAATTAGCATATAGTGCCCAAAGGTCCTTAAAGAGTGAATTTAGGTAACGTCCATACGAAACAGAACGTTTTTGTTTTTCTCTTTAAATTTCCATGACATAATTTTCACTATTTTCTTCATAGTGAAGTGTAAATTTATATGGTCATAATGCAAATTGTGGCATTACAGAAACAAATAGCTTCACTTTGCAGATTTCTCGAAAATTCAAACTGGTTACAATACCATTTTGTTGGTCTGACTGGGAGGTGTTCAATTTCCAATTTTCAGAGAGAAACTAGATGGTTAAAAGGCCATTTACCCCTTAGTTTCAAAATGAGTCAACACTAGAAGCAGATCAGTATAGAGTATTGAAAAAATGGTGGTCTCAATATCTGAGCCGAGTCGTGATCTGTATCCTGAAGTTGAATTACTTTAGTTAAACATGACATACTCTTTGAAACAATCGTCCTTCGATACCATCATCTTTCTGTCATCTTTTGCTTTCCAAGTTACGAGCAAGCAACCTTTCGTGTCAATTCAAATTCTATTATTGACAATTGAATTGTTATGACCAATCGTATGATTCGCTCTGATCAAACAAACAAAGCTGAATTTTAAAAGTTTAACAGAACGCCTGTAGACATTATATTTGTTGAAGCAGGACATGACTGTGTTTTATGAGGTTCAGAAGTAATAATTTTGGATAGTACACGGAAGTTACATTTCATTAAAATGTGAATTAATCTTCTGAAGTCCATTTCAAGCACTTAACATCCGTATAATGAGTTAAGAACGCAAATATGAAACAAATGTTGACGCTCCCTTGACAACATGAAACACTTTTACAAAATTAATGTTCAAGTGATGTTTTTCCCAAACGACCCACTTATTCAAGAACACCCAATAATCTCTATTAAACCGTATGATCACCCCTAGATGTCGGTTTTTGTGACGGAGAAATGACAAAAGGCCAAATGCATAATGATAGGATGATATGTGCTTCTGTTAAACATTGAACCGGGAAATAAGATGCTCTGTCAATAACATTTGTCACAATGTGTAATATCAGTATATGTTGTACACAGATGGCTAAGGCTGAGTTCTGTTTTAAAATGTTGCTGTTCGTCTGCTGTCTGTTATTTCGGTTCTCTACTGAAGCAGGTAAGGCAAAAGACCCATTGCCCGTCCTAATATATGTAATGTAATTTGAAAAATGAATAATTATTTTACATAGATTAGTCCTTTGGACGCTAACTTCGAGTAATATAACGCTTACTGTATAGTACATAGATGTACACATGTATTAGCACACAGTCCATAGTGCGGTTGGTCTAATTTGTCAATTGAGTTTATATGTTAATATGGCAATTAAGGTAGTATATGCGCCTCGAAAATGATCAAAGAATGAAACTTTTGCCCAGTTTTCAGTAAAAAAATCTTTAAACCATTCCCTTTCGAAACCAATCAGGGATCAACGTGCAAATCGATGAAACATATACACATTATTATATATTATCTACCACCGAGAACAATAGAAATTTGCGCATTCAAAAAAGTCGTAGAGAAGGCCGGTTCCGTACCGTCCACGGTAACTTGAATATTTACCGTTTCAAGGTTCTCCCATCCCGAGGTGCGGTGCATTTTGCGGTTGCCTGTGCGCGTTACCGTTGAACGAATTCAAGGGACAATTGGATGCCTGTCAGAGTAATAGGCGAGCGGCGAATCCACAAAAAGGGCCTTATTTTAGGAGTTTAATGTACCCACCTTACATACGGCCACATCATACGTCATTTGAAAGCTTATTATCTCTACTTTAAGAAAATTGACGATGTGGAGCTGCCAAGTAGGGCCATAACGTCCTAATTTGCATAATTAACTAGGGTACCCAATTTGCATAAATGCGATATAATATTTGAAATTTATTGTTAACTTCTCTGACGATACGTTTAAACTATCGAGTGATATATCAAATGAAAGGTCTTTCCATGTACAATACAAAATGGAAATTCAAAGAGATATTGAAATTGATTATACTGGAATATTTTCATGTTTATATGGAAAACAATATTTTCCCCTATTGAATAACAATATTTTAAAAATTTTAATACATAGAGCAACAACACACAGCCACACCATACGTCATTTGAAAGCTCATTATCTCTACTTCACGAAAATTGACAATTTGGAGCTACCAAATCGGGCCATAATCCCCTAATTTGCATAATAAACACGCATACCCAATTTGCATAAATGCGATATAGTATTATAAATTTATAGTTAACTTTTCTAAACATACGTTTAAACTATCGAGTGATATATCCAATGAAATGTAGTTACATGTAGAATACAAAATGAATATTCAAAGACATATTGAAATGGATTTCACTGAAATATTTTCATATTTATATGGAAAAAATATTTTCCCCTTTAGAATAACAGTATTTTAAAAATGTTAACACATAGAGTCCTATCAT
>LD345192.1:15522-27132 GCA_001465055.1 Ptychodera flava | reverse complement strand
CACTTAATATAAAACAGCCAAACATAATATACACTGACAATATACACAATATCATACACAAAATGCAAACAACGAAGATATGAACGGTGTGTTGAGTTGCTTTTCCTGCATTATATGACAATAAATACGATAAATGAAATATGGTGCCTTCCGTCTACATATTCCACATAACTGAACTGAAAATACAGATGTAACATATAGTCTAATAGATGTAGTAACCAATGATGTCTCCATCAAACAAGATTTCTAGAGAAATTGAAACAAAAATGACATCAATAGTACAAAAGGGTCATTCAACACACAGCTATTTATAACAAGATTGGAACTAATTTGGGATAATTGGATGGTGAAGTAATGTCGGTTTAATTTGCAAATTTAAGCTCATCTGCTTTTCTTTTTACTTGTAATGTTTTAAAGAGTAACTTGTTATATTTCAACACTCAACTATAGAGCACAAAACACGCTTTAGAAAATTTGCAAAATATGAAGACCCAATTATCCCAAATTAGTTCCAATTGGTTTTATGTATTCTTGTTGTTCAGCTATAAGGGAATTAGACAGGAAAATATTCCACTTTTCGTATCCTTAATAAACAAAAAATCAATTGCAAAACAAATTCAGATATTTATCCCCAAAACTTAAGCATTATTCGTTATTAGTACACAATATTTTGAATATTATAAACTAGTCAAAACGTTTACGATTTAATTGAAAATATTCAATAAGAATATTTTGAATACACGTTTGGAGTTCATGATTCTATTCTACATGCAAATACCTATCATTTGATATATCACTTGATAGTTGAAAAGTAAGTTTAGAGTACTTTACAATTGATTTTTGTAATTTTATATTGTATTCATGAAAATTAGGTACCCGTTTGCATTATGCAAATTAAATCATTACAGCCCTATTTGTCAGCTGCATATCGTCTTTTATCATGAGGCAGAGATAATAGGCTTTCAAATAACGTTTGATGTGGTTGTGTGATGCGGTTCTATGTGTTAAAATTATTATAATATCGTTATTAAAAAGGGAAAGTATATTGTTATACATTAGTACGAAAACATTTTAGTAAAATCATTTTAATATCTCTTTGGATACCCATTTTGTATTCTCCGTGCAAATACCTTTCATTTGATATATCACTCGATAGTTTAAAGTATGTTTATAGTAGTTAATAAATTTCTAATTTTATATCGCATTTATGCAAATAGGGTACCCATGTAAATTATGCAAATTAAGGGCCACGTCCGTACCTGACAGCTCCACATTGTCAATTTTCTTGAAGTAGAGATAGTAAGCTTTTAAATAACGTATGATGATGCTGTAAGATTTGGCTTTTTGTATTAAATTTTTTTAAATATTGTTATTGAAAAGGGGAAAATATTTTTTCAATATAAATATGACAATATTTCAGTAAAATGAATTTAAATATAATTTTGGATGTCTTTTTTAGTATTCTACATGCAAATACCTTTCATTTGATATATCACTCGATAGTTTAAAAGTATTTTTCGAGTACTGAATAATAAATATCTAATATTAATCGCATTTATGCAAATTTGGTACCCGTGGGACTTATGCAAATTAGGGGCTACGGCCGTACTTGACAACTAAATGTTGTCTATTTTCTTCAAGTAGAGATAGTAAGCTTTCAAATGATGTATAATGTGGCTGTATGATGTGGCTGTGTGTGTTCAAATTTTAAGATATTGTTATTCAAAAGGGTTACATATTTTTTTCAGTATTAATATGAAAATATTTCAGTAAAACCATTTCAAATATCTTTTTGGATATCAATTTTGTATTCTACATGCAAATACCTTTCATTTGATATATCACTCAATAGTTTAAAAGTATGTTTAGAGTAGTTAACAATGAATTTCCTAATTTTATATCACATTTATGCAAATTGGGTACCCATGTGAATTATGCAAATTAGGGGGTTATGGCCCTACTTGGCAGCTCCACATCGTCAATTTTCTTGAAGTAGAGATAATAAGCTTTCAAATGATGTATGATGTGGCCGTATGTAAGGTGGGTACATTAAGTGTGAAAAATGGGTGTGTCTGCCGCTCGCCTATAAGTCTCGCGCTCTGTTCAATGAGTTCATACGCTCTCACGTCCAGAAACGGGTCCAAAATAGCGCTCCACACTTGGAATGCACGGTCAATCCACGCCCTATTTGACGCCAAAGTCAAGAATGTTAGTTACATGATAGTAAGTTTATTACAAGAAGGTTTTGCCTGAGTATTTGCAAGCAAAACCTCGAGCTACAGCACTGCAGCTACTCGGCATATAGCTAGCGAGGCTACGGACGCTGTCAACACCTATGAAGAAGAGGAGCATCTGAAAAAGATGTTCATCCAAAATGCATCTACTACGAACAGTGAACTGTCCCTAGATTAAAATTACATGGCTTAGCGAGCTTATTGGGTCTGCCCCAGTATGGTGTTAATAAGCATGTTTGAAGAGCTTAATTTACTTATTAAATTTAAGTTTCGATAGACATTCAATAAAGGTTAGTACGTCTGCAGATCACTGGTACATACTGTTGTTCGTCGATGGACAAGCTTAAGATACGTGTTATACACAATGCAGTACCTGGAAGATCACGAAACTTTTCGATACTCGTAGAAATTTCAAAAACAAAATTAAACTAATGGTTACTAGGGTTTAAAAAATTGACAGTATATAAAAACTAATTTCATTAGGAATACGAGTATCGTATACCGAATTCCAAAGTGCGCGCGGTTTACTTCTGTAATGCAGATTTGAATAGTGAAAGTGATCGACAACACTTATTTATTAACTATCAGTTTAAAACATACGACTCTTTATCTTGTACTTGTTTCTATAATGCTTACATTTTTAGAGTTGAATATTTTGTTAATTAATCTTATTCTGTGGGGGCGGCGGACTGCGGCGGCGAAATTGTGACCGAGGGAGAGGGTTTCCATTGAATTTAACGGATCCCTAGGTCTAGACACAAATGAATGTATATGGACAATATATACCATCGAGCACTCTCGAGTGACAGCAAAATTTGAAGTATGTAACCTAAAAGTGGAGACAAATGGCAACTATGAAGCTAGCTACATAGAGATTCGAGATGGGGAGAAAGCTGGAGATCAACTTATAGGGCATTACACTCACTGGCATTGTTCGTCATTGGAATCATCAATATCTATTGGGTATGCCTCGACAAACGTGATGTGGATTCGTTTGGTTTCGCCTACGATGATTGATGAGGGACTTTACTTTTACCTACGCTTTGACGGTAGATTTCTGTTCGTCTAATTCACATTTTAGTGACCCCAGACGTTTGAGTTGAACTCCCAAATAAATTTTCGATATATTTAGTCAATGAAAAATTACGAAATCAGCACGAAATTCGAAAAATAATGTATGAACAAGTTTGAGTAAAGTACTTTAATTCGAATACAGTGCTGATGTAAGTTGCTACTAATATTGTGATATATATACTGTTATACCAGACAAAAATTAGTATTCGTAGTATAGCTTTAGTTTAGAACCCATTCTAAATATACTAACCAAGAGAAACTTAGTGTTGTTTCAGAAAAAAATCCTCTCGCTACATTTTCAGCCTGTGGTGGTGACATTAAAACGAAAGGAGGGACAGTCTCTTCGCCATTTTATCCGGACTCCTATCTGAAAGGCGGAGAGTGTACCTGGACGATAGTTACCTACCTAGGAACAGTCTTCTCCTCAAACTTTGACCACTTCGAGTTGAGATATCCTAAAGATTCGGTACAAGTAGGAAATTATGAAAGTGACGGGGATCCTGATATCGGACGGTACACCAACGATTATCGCCCAGGTACAGTTAACGTTACCGAACAAAACATGATGTGGATTAATCTTAAAGCTCACGACCTTCCAGAAAACAAACATACCGAACCCTGTGGGTTTAAGCTCATGTTAAACGGTAAGAGTCATAGGTTAGAAAATATACTTATCAACCTTTCCCTAGTTTGATAATACCTTTAGTGTTGATATGACTATGACTATGCCGTTTCTTATAAATAATGTTATACGACATGTAATACGACGTACATATCTTACAGTAACGTGTTAGATAGAACTTTGGGACTAATTACCTTTTTTGTTACCTTAGAGACTCACATGTGTTGTCCTGAAAAGTATTTTCTGCAGTTATTCCAGTTTCTGTCAACTTGCACAACATTTTAAAGCTCAACGACTCGCACGAGACGAAGAAGTTCCAGACTGCACGTACGTACAATTTTTCAGTGCGTTTGTTTGTTTGTTTAATTTTTGGTTAACCTGTAATTGTACCTAAGTGCAAGTCCCATGAACTGAATGCAAACAACACAATTTTGACCATAATTATCAATGACGTTTCTCAGCTGTTTTATGTATATGTGTAAAAGCGAATTCGAAGGTCACGTGTACGCGTAGCTGTAAATAGTTCCCGTTACAGTGAAAATATACAGGTTTATATCAGTACCATTTAATCAATAGGAGAATCGCTATACAGCCATAGCATGTATGATAATGCGTTATCATTGTCCATACCGTGTTATTGTTAGAAACATTTAATACGATATCGATAACAAGTGTTTGTTGCACTGTGACAGTATATATGGTACATTAAATATTCCTTCTTCCCGTACAGCCTGTGGTGGTAACATTAAAACCATGGGAGGGAGCGTCTCTTCACCATTTTATCCAGACTCATACCTGAAAGGCGGAAACTGTACATGGACAATAGACACCTACCAAGGAAAAGTCTTCTCGTCTAATTTTGAAAAGTTTAAATTGAGATATTCTGAAGATTCGATAGAAATAGGAAATGATTTAAGCAATGGAGAAGCTGATATTGGACGATACACTAACGATGATCATCCATGGACAGTTAATTACACTATTAATAATACTGAATCAAATTCAATGTGGATTACTCTAACAGCGTTTGAATTTCCGGGACAGAATGGAACAGGGCCTTTTCACACCTCAAAGGTAAGCTTATAAAGGTCAGTATAAGGAATATACGATGACCGTTATTAATTATAATAAATCATTTTAAATACAAAATTAAATTTTCTCTAATCTGATTAAATAATATCATCAAATAGAATAGGCATAGATTGCATCTCCCGATACTTATGGCCCGATGGCTTGTCATGCAATAAACCTTGGATTGTAGTTCCTATGACTGCATTTTCATCGATTACGACCAATGACATTTTTATCACCAAAAATAGCAAAAACTAGCAAAGTGGCTGAAGTAGCCAAAGTTCAAATACTCGACGATGTCCAGCCTGCAACTTTATTAAAACTCGTCGTCTTTTTTATATGCCACAGCAACTAGTTTTGAAACTGCTCTATTGGTCTTTAGAATTACTTGACATGTAAACATGTTTGCGATCTATGTTTCCACATGCTTGTGGAAAAGGTTGTGCGGAAACCTTAACGATGCACATTTCGTGGTTCTAATTTTATAGACCAATGAAATAGCTATTTCTGAAAATGTTTCCTTGGTTAGCTCCGTTCTGAGAATTCTATCAGGCTTTAGCAGAGAGCAGAATAGAATGCTTTCTGCATTTTTGCGAAAATATTATAAAGTCCTTTAGCTTTCTACTGAAATCGGTTTCCCAGTTTCTATGATCTTTGCGGTCTAATTGACATAATAAGAAAAAGTAAAATAAATCAAGTGGAGTGAACACATACGTTTCGAGTTGGACAAACTCACACTGTTGAGCGTAAATATCATCTATTGATGATTATCTCAGTGGAAGCCACGTATTTTCAATTTGCCGTATATTTATGGGTTAGCTCTTCAATTTGTTGTCAGCCAAAATGTTCGGTTCAACTGTATTTCTCTTAATATTGTAGATTACAAACGAATTTTAATAGTCTGACTGCCTCTTAGCATTACATTAAAATGTGAGGTTGACTACCATCTTGGGTATGTACTGTCAGCCTTCAAGTTTTAAAACGTTTATCAAATAACTGGCCTGATTACTAGGTGCTTAAAGCAATGTCAGAACTGAAAGTAATCTCAACACAGTACTAACTGTTTCGTGCAGAACAAATATTTCATAACGCTGTACATGATTTCCGGAACCAAATGTCATTACCGATCGTGAATGCAATTAAACCGTTTCTGATTTCACATTAGTTTCTGATAAGAAGAGATATCAGTATGGTTACAGATATCCTAATTAGTTCCTCTTCAGAGGCAACCCTTTTCGAGCCGTCGGAGAAATCAAAGTGTCTTCCTCCTTTTACGTCACAACTGATTAGGAAGGGGACGAAAAAACAAAGAATATTATTAAAGGCGCAAAGTAAAAGTTCCCGCTACTGTTGTGGTTATTCGTCGTTGGTTGATTCTGGACAGCCACTTAAGTTTTTATTTTCCACTTGTATTTCGTTTCAGTCATTGGTGGAAATGGAGGTAATATCTTTGGTCAGAAAGGACTAATTGTTTCACCAGGTAATCCAAAAGGAGATGAACGTGGGATTTATCCAAATGCAGATGCTACCTATATTTGCAATATCTGTTCTCCGATTGGAACTTTTGTTTTTGGAAGTTTCGTTGATTTTTCGCTCTACAATTTGGACAAAGTGAGTATATTTGATGGTGACAAGAATGAACGCTTTATCGAGTATCAAGGTAGCCAGGGTCAAGATGCACAGTTTAATACAACAGAGAACAAGATGGTGGTGCAACTTGACACTTTCGAGGAACACGGTAAAGGTTATGGAAGATTTGAACTTCACTTTGAAGGTTAGTTGTCGGAATTATGAAACTTTTGTGTTTTAAAAAATATTGTTAGTGATAATTTAAAAGGACAGGAAACAAAATAGTGGTACAACTTTACACAGTTAAGAAAAACCATGAGCGGCTATGTATAATTTGAACTTCACTTCGAAGGATTTCTGATTGTAATCTAATTTATCTGTTATGACTTTCAGCCATAACATCTTTAATCGGTCAGTATCATGACACCAACTCACACAAATTTAGTTAATGCACTTTAGGAATAATATAATTCAAAATTCGTTAACCTGTTACACTCCATTATCAACTAAATAGTCTTGGTAGAAGGATTAACATTTTCAATGGAGGGTGGTTTTAATGTAGCTGCGACCTCATTTCTGAGATGTAAAATGTCTTAATATGAAATTCTTATTTAATGTTTTACTTGTATTTTAACGTCACGTTTCAGATTAAATTATCGCGGAAAATAAAATCGATATTAAGAACTCAGATACTGTTTAATATGTTTACTATATATAGTGTCATGTGACTGACTCTCGACAGGTTTATTGCAATCAACTTCAGAAGCAGTCACAGGATACAACGGTACTGTATACTCACCTCTATATCCATTACCCTATCCAATGGACGTCCGATACACAACTAAGATATCAACGCCATCTGGCACTCTCATGAAAATTGAATTTAAAGAGCTGACGTTGAGAAATGGAGATAACGTGTCTGTGTATAATCAATATGGCCATCTCCTTGCCGGATACAAATCGGGAGAAGAACTTCGAGTTTTAGAAACGCACACTAACGTCACATTTGTCATTCTATATTCCGGTCTTGAAGATAAAACAAGAATAGGAACCTATTTCCCGGAGTTCAAAGGTTATTATATTTATTTGTCATTGCATAATGATGCTATTGAGTACACTATGAACGGACTGAAGTTTACTTCAGATTTTATGAAGTTTTTGGTCCTATGAAATAGAACTTTAGATAACCCGATTTTCGCCGCATGTAAATTACAGCACCTAGTTCTGGGTTGAACACTGTATAAGTGAGTTAAGTAAATTTTTTTGTTAAATATAATCTCATGAATTTGGCAGCCTTGTCAGATGTAATGACAGAAGTAAAGTTGAATTTAATGTTTTACAGCGTTTTCACCTAAACTTGTCGTTTCCATTCGCAATGCTGATAAGCCACTCAAATAAATTTACCCAGGAAACATCGACCATGAGTTCAACTACGAAGACTATGTGTAACTGTTGACTACCAAATCAACTGATGTATTTATTTTAGTTGTGTCGTGTGGAAATCCAGGACCACTACAAAATGGTGAAGAAATTGGCGATGGCTACACCTACGGAAGCAACATCACATACCATTTTAATGAGGGCTATTATCTGAACGGGTCAGAAACCATAACATGCCAGTCTGACGGAACCTAGAATGATGACATACCCGTTTGCCTGCGTATGTTTTGTAATCATATTTCTATTTAATATACACTGAAATTGCACTTGATGATCAGAATAAATCGATGAAAAATTATTGGAATGTCTTTGAAACGTCTCAACACATTTGCCTACATTATTTAATTATTGATTAAATCTTGTCTTTCTGTTTACAAGTTATCGTCTGTGATGAGCCCGATGACGTAGAGAACGGTGAAAAGCATGGTGATTCATACCTTTACGACGACGTTGTAGACTATAAATGTAATGAGGGTTATCACTTTGAGAGTAACGTGGCGTACGTCGTATGTCAGGAAAACGGAGAGTGGAGTGAACTTCCAGCATGCGTACCTATCGGTAAGATGAACTCCACGAATTTATAGTTCGATATTGCACCAGGGTAGTAGGTTGCGATTTTGACAACTTTGGTACAATCATCTGTTCAAGGATCAGTAAAGATAAAATATCATTCATACATACGGCGATTCTTGTCGTTTGGGGCGTCGTCGTCTATGTAGTTGTGACGAAGGGAGTCACTTTTAGAGTAATGTGACATACGTTTTATGGGGTGATCTCCAAAATGTGTTTCACTGGATGGAAAACTATCATACAAGCATTTTGGATAACATCATTGTCAAGAAAGAAATTGTGATGGTTCGCTTGAAGAGCAGTTGCTGCTCCCACAATCATTGAAACTATCGTGAGACATTAATGCATGTATTTTTTATCCGTCCGTAGACGACATGGCTACACGTGGATGGTTAGGTATGTTATTGAACTTGATGAAATTTGTGGTAAGATACGTAAAAGAGAACGTGCTATGTTAGAGAAAAGTCACAATTTGATGCCATGACATTATCATTTGAAAACTGTGTTTTGTTTACGTGTTTATGAATGTCTTCAAGTCCTGTCTTCAACACACTCATGGCAGCAATGCAACATAGAGCACCTTCTGTTCAACAGAATAGCAGATAGGAGGTTTGTCGACTTTTCAACATACGCTGTAGTCGACAACATACATAGCATATATTCCGATTTGCAACTGTTGATATCCGCTTTCGGGCAATCGTTTTGAAAGGGGTAGTTGGAGACATCTTATATTGAATTATTATTCTTCGTTGACAAACCTTGTTTGTTATTTTCTATTTTCACAGTTTTCATAGTCTGTATCGTCGTCATTGTATTGGTTGCCTTCGTTATTTTCATCGCCCTAGATCTGCACCGGAGGTAAGTTTTGGTCTTTGTAACCGACAATGTAGAATGAGTTAAAAAGAAAAGTGTGCGAAAATGTGATTGATAAACAAACAAAACAATCAATAGTTCAATATGTTCAATATGATCACTGACAGGCTAAGATAAAAACGTTTGCCTCATATTTTCATCACACTCAGGTCGTTTTCGAAACCGCGGAGTGATCCGAATGGAGAAAACAGAAAGCAAACTGACAGCGTCCATTACGAAAATCACGGAATGGATATCGGTGATGAGAGTGGAAAAAGCGGCACCCTTGAACAAGACTACCAGACCATGAACCGAACTGATATCAGTCAGTATGCAACGCTGAACAAAAAGGACCAGACTGGCAGTTTTGCATCTGGGAGTCAACGTTCAGACGACGACGCTGATAATTATGCAAACATAGACACGGAAAATGGCGAGAAGGGTCTGGCTGAGAACAATAAAGTGTATGAAAATAATATAGAGACTGAACAATATATGTTTTTAATTCGCCCCCTACAGGACGACGGGGAGAACGCGTATTCCGTGCCTAACAAAACTGCCCTGGCCTCAGCAACCACCGCCATTTAAGCGAAGTGGTTCTTCAAAATGCTTGTGTGCGATACATGAACCTTCTATATAGTAATTGGTGAGTCGTACTTTATAGCCAAGGCCAAGGCAAACATAACGGTCCGGTCAATTTTAATTTTTACCTGTTGACACTATACTTTTTTAAATTCTTCGTGAATGCGGATGTAAATCATATTTAAAACAATATAGTAAAGGAAGTTGATTTTAAGGAACTTACACTGGGTGTATGTTCATACAGAAATGGTTGTCGATGAGATCAAATGTCACGTGTTCTCTCTCATTTGCATGAATGTGATTCCCCATATCAGGACTGTGCAACTTAATAACACACTCCTGTCAAAAAACGTCATATGAGGAACTCCTCACCTATGCACTGTGTTGAAAAGAATTTAATCAGAAAAACAGGTTAAACAGTTTGCTATTAACAGCTATGAGTAATTGCTGCAATACAGCGTATGTAATTTTAAATAGTCACATCTCTGCATTACTATGTGTAACTCAGAATCGTCACCTCACAGGCTTTGTAGACTCTGATAAGTCAACATTTGACGAATTAATAAAGACACTTTGTTGTCTATTATGGTTTTGATTTTTTTTCTTGCCTACTTAACTGAAATGAAAGCGGTTTCAGAAATACCAATATTTAGAAATCAAAATTCGCTTTGAATTTTAAAGCTAAGTAGCAGAAGCGAGAACATGGAAAGATTGTCACAATTGACAGAGTGGAGCCTTTTATCGTACAGGCCCAAAAAAATACTCAGGAAATTAGTTACAGGTACAACAAATACCTTATGAACTGTGATCGGCTTGATGTACTTTTCACAGCCAGCTACCTAAAGATAGTCTGACTGACAGAGATATTGTACGCACGTCAGTACGCAGTTGAATTGCACGGCGTTGCAGAAGGGATTTTGAAATTTCCTCAATTTATTCTGCAGTAACCAAAATATAACCTGTTCGTGACAACCTTTATCACAGCTTCTGAATCTTTATCAACTGAAAAAAAGTCTTTTTTTTAATCCTAAGCCAAAGATGTCAATTTCCTCCTGCATAAGGCTGTGATATAGGCTATGATGTGCAGTAAATACAACACACAATATAAAAACGGATATTTATTGACTCGGTTATTTCCTGGTACAGCTTCTATTCTTGGCTCAATCGTTACCAGTTTTTAGAGATTTCAAGGAAGAATAAGGATGTACGATCGGAAAAATATAAGCGTACTGCGCCGATTTCCGCGCAGAAATGTATCCATAGTAACCACGCGCGCATAGTGACGTTCCGAACGTTTTTGCGTTGTACCAAATGTCGTCTGCAGGTAAAGTAAAATCGCGCCGAGAAAATGTTCAGCGTGCCCTCAAAACACGCTGGAAAGTACGAGAATTCAGCAAAGAGATAAAAAAAATTCAACATGACCGTAGCCTGTACAGTGTAAATCAGAAGTGTGACGTCTGATTTGCTATTCGTGGTTATAATTCCAATGAATGATAGTGTCGCTAGTAGACCTACCGGAGAATGGAAGAATGGCCGTCGCATAGTCGATTTGAGTGAACTAGCCGAAAATCTTGACACTTGTGTCAGTTGCGGGCT
>LD345192.1:3904-14945 GCA_001465055.1 Ptychodera flava | reverse complement strand
ATTTTTAATGTCATTTTGTAAAAAAACAAGCGCGGTGACCCCATGTTTTTTTCCCAGTTTTGGACTATTCACATATGTAGGTATTCAAAAATCCCCATTTGAAAAAAATTGACATTACTTTTACTTTTTCCGATCGTACATCCTTAACCTGTGACCTTCGGAAACAAAATATTGAATAATATAGCTGTCAAAGTAATAGAATTTTACCTATAATGCATTTCGGTAACGTATAATTTCCTCTCTAGCTCCACACTCGGTGAAAAGCCCATTTAAGGTAGCGAGAACTGCAGAACACAAAAGCCATTTTAACAGTACTTTACTTAAAGGTATACAGTCATCTGTAATCTAAATATGCCCATATATGGTCAAGGGTCGTTCCCTGATATTCAAAATGCCCGTGTGCGGCCACTGTTTTTAAAAAGGGGCCACCCTCTTAAAATCTGTGATTGGTTAGATTTCCATGGTAACTGTGGCAAAATTGGAAAAGGTGACAGTATACCTTTAATTCTCCTGGTACATAGCGTCAGGATACTGTTTTATTTTTTGAATGTTTACTTTATCACGTACTCGGATATTTTTGTTGAGTACCCTGTGCAAGTCCTACCATTTACCCTTCGACAGACTTTTACATTTCCACTGATTAACTTTGCTGTTGTACTCATCGTTCATTGATTTTATTTCCTATTGTACTGTCGTGATGGTTTATCAAACCAAAAATTCTAAAATAGTTTTCATTTACATAAACTGACATAATAAACGAATTTAATGTACATGACAATTTGACATAGCATTTCTTCGTTTCGTTACTTGTCTTTGTATCGTGATATGTTGCCGGTAAATCCTGAAAATAAAAGCTCGATGGCAGAGCTAGTTAGCCGAGCATGTCTTGTATCCTATTTTTAATTGAATTGTGCCACTTTTAAGTGATGTGCAGTTGCAAGTGTATAAAATTCACATTCTTGATTTATTCCTTTGGTGGATAGACGGAAGTTGGTCAATCTTGTTATCTAAACAGGATGATATCTAGTCCTGGCCAGTGGAAATGGAACCGAAAAGCAGAGTTTTCTATTATCATTTTTGTCGCAACATCTCGTGTCGTAATAGGAAAAGTGAAACAGAAAGCGTGTAAACATCGTTCACTGCGAAAATCGTGGTGCGGTAATTATTGATGGCAGCAGAAGAATCAACTCACTGGAACGAGATCACAGTGGCCCAAATGGAGTTTGTCCATGTCCATGGCTAAATAAAGGAGACCTGGGGTTGGCTGTTTTGCGTATGGAAGTTTATGTTTAGACACCGTGGGTCTGCTTACGTACCCAGGCGAAGCAGCGAAAACTGGTTTGTGTGTGTGTGTTTTTTTACCGTCAACTTTAAGGAAATAATATAGCGTCTGAATGATACATGTATCTACTGCGCCCTGAAGGAAAACGGAGAACACATGACGTTACTGCTCTACTGACCGCGACAGTCGTCGGTCATTCAAGTGATAGTCACATGTAGTAGGAATAAAGCTACTACCACTCCTATTATGAGATAAATCTACCGGGGGTTTTTTCAATGATCACCGAAACATAATTCACAGCTTAAACAGTTCCTAAGTTGTCAACTGCAATTCGGAGTTTGCAATTAAGAATATACGTGTATACTGCAGTATATCTCTGCATTACTATGTTCTAAGGTTTACAAAAATAGTCTCATTAGACAAGCGTTGGAAAATAAGCGGGAAACATTTGCACTTGAAAGCAGGGTCTCGTGTTATTCCTTTTAAAAAATCCTAGCGGCCTTGATATAACAAGAAACAAGCAATTTGAAACTATAATAATTATCAAAGTGTTAAACCTCGTGAAACTTTCATCTGACAAACTAAATTGAATGTTCTTGAAAAAAAAACAGATGTTGATTAAATCAAAACACTTAAATAGGAACTGTCCTCAGGTAAGTGTACTTACTAGCGCCAGTCACCCTGGGGCACCCTTCAAATTGTTGATAAAATAGTACGCAGGTCGGCAGGCGGGTTATGTCACAACATTGCTGAATGGGTCTTTTCGTCAATTCATTCTCTGGAGATATCTCGATTTCGGTATTTTCTACTAAGCTTACATTCTAAATTAAGTACTTCTTCGAGCAAGTCTCTTAAATTTTTCATAAAAACTTTCTTTATTTTTTTGAAAAGCCCTGTCTTTTTGTTTGATTTCCTGTACCCGCGATGTCATTATACTGCCGTACCACTGGAATTTACAGTCAGCAAACATATAGTCTGTGGAATAATTTTGTATATTTAGAGAAATACCGCACAGTACACAAGTTATGTAGTCGCTAGGCTTTTCAAATCGCTTAATATTTGAGATACACAAGAAACATTGCCAGTAGATTTTATCAAGGGTTTTAATTCAATGCCAAGTATATCTAAGACAGAGAGAATTCGTACCCTAATGAAGGTGTTAATGGTCTGAAATGCCTGCATTGTGCCACGTTAATGAATCCTTCACTGCAATTTCTTTCTTTCTGCAAGGTTTTACAAACTCTGCTTAACATGTACAGACCACACTAAAACACAATTTAAGTACTTATATTTTAAATATTCTTGTTCATGTGGCTCGTAAGTATTGGTGAACAAATACTGTAGAATCACTATATTTTTTTATTCAAAAATAGAGTATTTCTACTTTTGTTGATGTCCCATGAAAGATAGATCTCGGACGTAATGTACTCTGGTCCACAGTGCAGTAAGTCACATCATGCGGAATTGAAAATTCATTAAATCTTTGATTTTAAAGTCATTCCTCCTTCTTTTATAGAGCAATGATTTCTTAATTACCAAAACAGTTATTGAACTAGAGTACTACATCTTTTGACAGGGTCAAAATCAGAATACTATGAGGTTATTAAGAAAATACCGCAAAAGATGCGTGAGGACATTGGCGCAGCGTATCGCCTGACGTGAAGCGGAGATTGATGCACCGCGCTAATGTCCTCCTGCAGCTTTTGCGGTATTTTCGTATTTAATCTTGTACGTGACTGGGGTATCAAACAGTTCGGGTGTGGACAGTTTTCGTGCTCTGTCGATTTTTCCCCTCCGATTTATAGTGCAATTGTGGAACGCTATCTTGGACGCGGGTCCCCTGAAACCGTTTTACAGTGAAAGCACAGAATGATGCAGCCGCAGGGTTTGGACGCCTGGAAACGATAAATGTTATGGACAAAAAATTATATCGTTTTCGATGGTAGATGTATAATACTGTTTTTTATTCTTACATGTACATATAGCATTTTTTGAAATTAATTTAATCACAAACATGGATAATTGTGTTGAATACTCTATGACGGGCACACCCTTTTTTATCAGTCTTCTCGATCGTGTAAATGTATGTGCGTTCTTCTCTATCGAATTTGCGTTTCCTGATTGCTGTCGTGACAATTGTTATTTCACGTGAGCTAATTACGTCGTTTTCATCCTAATAAAAGTTAAAAAAAATAACCAAATGATACTGAAAATTTTCACAAATGAGAATGTGCTTATTTAGTTTTGTTTTGTTTTTTTTTTGTACCATGATATCTTGTCAAGTGGTCATATAAAGATAATTACATAGCTTATTAACTGACTGTGTCCTGTATCAGACTTTGAAACTCCTCTGAACTCATACCATTGGTAGATAACATCATCACCATCGCAGCGTTTACTGATTCGCTGAACATGACAACAGTGTTTGGCTCTGTTTCAATACCGTGACCGGAGATCAGTGTTCACTTCCGTATATCATCATGAGCCACCCAGCGCATATAATTTAAAGCTATGACATGTTGATTAAACCATGGTAACAGGCATGGTTGTTACGGAACTTAAAAATACCAAAGGGGAAGAATCATAGCAGATACGATAAAAAAGTATGCTATTTGATGATATTATACCTCATCTGTTTAATTAGTTTGACTATACTTCCTCATAGTCATGGGACGGATATTTATTTATTAAAGGAAGATTGACTGTATAAGTTCATTTGAGTCACATAACTTAATCACAAATGTCCCGTGGACCTGGCAATGTAATACCTTGAATGGAAAGGATTATTGGACCAGTTTAATACATATTGGTCGTGCAGTTGCTGACACTTGGGATTTACATGGTTGATTTGACCCGCTTTGACTGACAAACGGAAGGCTAAACATTTTATCTAAATGGGATGATACTTCTTCCAGTGAACAAGGAACAAGGAAGTAAACTTTTCTGTCATTATTTTCCTCATAGTCTCTCATTGATGTGTGAGCTGAACGTCATGCTCTCCTTGAAAATGCTACTCGTCGTCTTCTGCCTGCTATTACGTATAACGAGCGGAGAAGGTAAGAAAAACAGCTTGTTGGTCATCATAAGATTACTGGTCGGGGTTGGGTATAAGCGTTGGGCGACCAGTGGTGATATATGGACATAAGTATGGCTAGGCTGTATCCTGACTGTTTTAGTGGGCAAACTTATGTTGATCATTGTTATGAGAAAGTACGACTCTGTCTTTCTGGTCTCACATCAGATCTCCTCTGATGGCAGACGTTTTCTTATCGTCACCTCATTTAGCATAATTATTCGCGGCAAGACGAGACTTTATTCGATTCCGAAGTGAGTTCATACACCTTACACAGGTATGGCGAACACTTTATCGGATTGAACATGTCCTGTGTTAATTAATCGTTGGAATCCGTTGTTCAATAAGGAACATTGTTATTGTATCGGTCAAATGCTGAGCGAATCCTGTTACTTAAATCATTTAGTATTGAAAGAAAGCAATACAGACATCAATACTAACAGTTACGGTATTGGGTGACACATTCATGGAGCAAACTTTTGTCTAAATACCGGTAAAATTATTGCTTGATTGTAGTTCGAGGTTCACAATTAGTCCCCAAAAGTGATAGATAAAAAGAATATTGTAAAAATGTGAGAGTCCAAATTGGCAAATATATTTCCCCAAGGCACATGCTACGTATACCATTACCTTTAAACAAAATCATATTTCCGGCACAAACACTACTACCAAATATTGTTTCTGCATTGCATTGAATTCAATGCTCGTTGATTCCCTAGCTAGAGGTGTAAACGTAAGCAAGCTAGTTTTGGTTCGTCAGAATAGGAAGCCAAGGATTGCCTGCTTGGGTTTATCTAAAATTTATCACAAAATTTTAAATCATATTGTGTTCATAGACCCGGGGTGCTTCATTTTTCATTCTGCACCTTTAGTCTCATTCTCAGGTAAATATAGAAAACGTTTGATTTATTTATTGTAAATATTAAATAAGATATTTGTTAACTCTGCCGACGTTATTTCCATGGTACACTCTCAAGATCACATTGAAACATCCTGTACCAGTAATTAGATTGTCAATACGTGCAAATACAGTAAACAACTTTTGGTATTATCGACGATTTGGATTGCAGTAACGAAGGAAATTCCTATATCAACGGCCAAGGGTATGTATTTTAACTAAGTACATGCTCTTTTGAAATAGGGTTGGTCGGTCAGTAGGTCGGAGGGTAGGCATATGTAGTCAATGGATAAATAGATTGGTAGATAAGTTTATAGGTGGATAGGCAGGTAGGTAGGTGTGTGGTTAGGTAGATATATGGGTACATGTGTAGAGGTACATGTAGGTATGTAGATGCATAGGTAGGTAAAATGCAGGTAGGTACGGTTGAAGATGGGATTTTCGATTTACAAATTGTTCAAAGATGACACACATTTGTATTTTGACACTGATGTGACATAAAATTTATAAAAATTTTCCCTCTATTTTAGTATTTCACTTAGTAGTATAAAATACAGTAGTATGACATTGCGGACCACAAATTTCAAAGTGACATATGTAATGTTTCATGTATGTTTCGTCTTGTTTTTCTGTTCAGTGTAATCTGTATTTTTGACACAGATATGTTTTGTTGACTCGCCATACTGTTCCTTCCGGCCTCCAGAATCTATCAGACGTAGCATGGCCCTTGAGACAAATTTTCCTCTCTGCCTATATCAGTTCCTTCTCAGCAAACGGCACACAGCATCGATGCTCAGCCAGCTTTCTATTCGTAGTCTGGTCCCCTGACCCATTTCTACCACTGTCTGCGCTGCTAACAAAAATGGGGTCAGGTATGGGCTTATACTCTCCACAGTCGCTGTGCCTTGTTTGTGCACGCCAAAGATGGCCGATGGGCCTGCATTCGAAGGCTACGCTGTGCAGCTGTGAGCACGCGATGCCAGACACAGCGACTGTCGGTTCTTGCAAGTATATGAATATTCATAAGGGTAGTGACGTCAAAAGAAACGCCTATCTAACGGGAGGGAGAGAATATATACTAGTAGTAGGTAGACCTATATACACGGTATGTTTTCATTTTTCATTTTATTTGGCTACGGTACTTGTCATTTTTTGTTTTGATTAACGGATGTGTGGAGTTCTATAAAGTACCCGGATCAGGCAGAAATCCGACCGGTCGCTTGCAAGAACGTCCAGACCCTGGGATTCGCGTTGCGTCTCTGAAGGGCGCGCGCGTGTTCCAACTGACTGACACTGTGAAGAACGCGAATCGCAGGGTCTCTGCTAGTCTCGTTTACCAGACCTCGTCGCTTCGCCACTGCAAAGTGCGCCGCTGGCGGTAGGACATGGCGAGTCGCGAAGCGACGCCCAGCCAGTGGAAAAATTACTTCATGTTCCTACCGCCAGCGGCGCACTTTGCACTGGCGAAGCGACGCGGTCTGGAAGCGAGACTAGGTCTCTGCCAGACTAGTATTAAATTGGCTACGCGTAGTCCGCCATTTTTAGTCAGAGTTTTGACTGCATATTAATGATCACAATCACCTGACCAGATCATGTCATCAGCAAATCTGTATAGTGGCATGCTCGGAAATTAGATAACAGAACAAAATACTTTGGAGTAATTTGCACAGCTTGAATTTCAAGTCTACGACTTTGTACTTCTATAACATGTCATTTAGTGGTGAAATGACGATTGTCGTCTATGTTTTTTTTCTCAGACGTGACAGCCTATCCCTCCTTTTGCATGTATGGCAGTGACGTAAAATAAGATTTTCGTTTTTCATTCAACGTTGACATAGAATGCTTGCTTTTGGGAACCATGGGAACCATGGCGGTAAAATTACTCAATGGGCAAAAGAAATATAAATTCGAAGCGAAGAAAACTCCGAGTTTGAAATAAATTCAATGCAACCAATGTGCTCGTACTATAGACCAATGATTAGCCATGCTTACAATAGCCAATATCTGACCCTAATTTCCTTAGCAGCGCAGCCAGCGGTGTACCCTAGATCCTTTCCGTCCGCTTGCCTCCGTACCTCCGTCCCCACTACCGTCTAGTCTCGTGAGCAGTATTTCGAGCTGGAGTTGTAAAAACTGCTCATTTGAATGTCAATGGTCACCAACTGAGACCATGATGTCACCAGCGTCCCTTTCAAAGTCAATCACTGAAAATGACCCTCTCATGATTGGCCTACGACTTGGTTGGGCAGAGCTAATTAATATGACGTCAAATATGTTAATTGTGTTTACACTGCAGCTCTGCCCAACCAAGTCATAGGCCAATCATGAGAGGGTCATTTTCAGTGATTGACTTTGAAAGAGACGCTGGTGACATCATGGTCTCAGTTGGTGACCATTGACATTCAAATGAGCAGTTTTTACAACTCCAGCTCGAAATACTGCTCACGAGACTAGACCGTAGTGGGGACGGAGGTACGGAGGCAAGCGGACGGAAAGGATCTAGGCTACCAGCGGTGGAAATGGGTCAGGGGATCAGACTGCGCTGTGTGCAGACTGCCGTTAATTACTCCCCTCTGTTACAGTGCTAATTCATACATATATTTTCGTGCGTTACATTAAACAAGTATGCCAGCAAATGGACGACGCTCACGAAGGCATCAAAAATTTGAAACGTACTCGAGTTCAACGCTTCGTCAGAATGTGAATCACTGTGAATTGCAAAAAATGATCTAGGCGGACCAGTTTTTGACCTTACAATTCAGAAATGTACTTTTCAGCAAAGGCTATATCAAAGTATTATCCTACCTCTTACACAGTCTCTATGTACGTATCTGCCAGGAGCATTATTCTAGACTTAAATTATCAAAACTATCAATGATTAAAGATAAAAAGGCCCTGTAAGGCATCGGTGAACTTGGCACGTACTCGAGTTTGACCCTACGTCTGACAATGGGGGTACAAATTTACCTTCCTTTTGTAAAAAAAATTACCTCTAATACTTTGTGACTGCATAACAAAAACAATCCACAGTTTCAAGACTGTGAAGCGAAGAGTTTGATGCGTATCAACATGACATTACAGACATACCTTGACGCATGTTAACTTTTATATGCAAGGACAATCAAGTAAGACTTGCAAACATTTTTTCGAGCATACAAATATGCGGAAGCTGAAGGCTAGATTGATGTAAAGCATCCTGTCTGCGACTTAGCGAACATTTGTCTCACAATACACCTTCATTACCCTTTAATCGGACTTAACGTGCGCGCTTGCTTGGGATATTGCTGACCAGTCTTCAATTGTCAAGTTTAGTTGGTCACCAAGTGCAGCTGCTGGATGTCACCCGATGATTTCTCCAAACGTCTTACCTTGTGACGCTGCAGTTCCATCAGAACGAACTAACGAAAGACTGCTAGAGATCGAGAAGGGCCAGTCGTTCTATATTGCCTTTCAAACTGTTGCCATCTTGCCACATGCCATCTTGATAGATGTTAGGGTCGACTTGACAATGGAAAATGTATTATCTCCTCCGGAAATTAAAGCACACCACTTACATCAGCACTTTCACTGACTTTTGTGGATTGTTCCGTTGCAAATCAGTGTGATTGGAAGGAACAGTTTTCTTCGGAATACTTTCACTTTTCCACTCAACTGACTATAGACTTTTTTCTTTTTTGTCATTGAGCAGTATTTCAATTTTCTAGTATTTTTTCATAACTGCCCCTATATCTGTACATCAGTTTCCTGGAATCGTGCCTTCTACTGATGACAAAATGCTGATTGCAGGAACTTCACTTCCCATGAACTTACATTTCCTGCCACCGTGGACATCGCACTTCCATTGATGGCAACATGGTTTTGAAGAGACTTTGCTTTCGTGCGCTGACAGGTGAAAAGTGTCTTTGGACTTTGCCTGTTCAATTCACTGCTTTACGATATTTATTTGCTTTGTTGCCTTAATCACAATACCTCCACTTGTCTGATTCCTCCCAGGCACGTATCATATCACTATGATTCCGTGGGCCCAAGCCCCTTGTCAAACCCCACACATGCTTCGTCGTCTATCATGTTATCACCTGTCTGACCCCCAGACTAGCATTATGCTACCATTATCCGCTGGGCTCGAGTCACCTATCTATACCTGTGCGTTGTTTCATTGTCTTTTTAATTCTTCACCTGTCTGGTTCCCCTTGACTAGTATCCTGTCACAATGATTCCCTGGACTGGAGTCGCCTGTCACACCCAATACATTCTTCATTGTTTGTTCTGTTCTGTTCTGACTTCCGGGTTTGTATCACATCAACGTGATCCCCTGGATTCGAGTCACAAGCGCTGAAGAGATGGTTTTTATCAGTCCATGTTCTCCATCCGGGCTTGTACAATCAACTGACCTCTAGGTACGACTCCCCTAGACTCGTACAACAAAAGCATGATACCCTAGTGTAGAGTTACCTGTCTTCGTCGTTTTATGTTTACCACCTAGGCTCGTACAGTTTGCCTGTCCCCAGGACCAAACTTCGTCAATACATATTTCCCACACAGGCTCGTACAGTCTACCAGTCCTCTGGGACCCCACTCCCCTGGGCTCGTATGATACTTGCTTATCATCCCTCGGGTTCGAGTTCCCTCATCTCTGTCTCGTTATATGATGTCTATATCCGGACTTGCACAGTCGATATGTTCCCGGGAGTCTGCTCCCCCGAGCTCATATCATAGCATCTATGATCACCTAGACTCGATCTTCCCTGTTTACAGCATTGTCAGGCTTCCACCTTGGCCCACAACACAATCCCACCTGAATCTTTCTAGTACTATCAATTGCATAAAAATGACTTATCGACATCACAATCTGTTACCCTTCACATCGCCACACATTCCCTCTTTTATGGGTCTCTTCGGTCATTCTTCCCACACTTGGGCTTTGGTCCATCCTGACCCCGATTCTCCGGGAATTCTGCTATTCCCAAACTTTCGGCCTTACAGGATGGATCCAAACTTTGGGCAGTTGCCTGACCTTAGCTTTAAGTCATCAACTGCCCCAACCCCCTTTTCACTCTGCTTGCTTGACTGAAGGGGCCCTCGCCAATGCTGAAGTGTTAGCTTATTTACTTTATAAGTTCCAGAGACCAGCTCTGGAACTGTTAGTTTTTGCTCACTCTCCTTCCTTCTTTCTTCCTTCCTTTCTTTCTTCCTTTCTTTCTTTCTCTATTTCCGGTATTACTACCATAGAACATTAGGCCGAAGGCTAGAGGGGGTCTACGTGCACCCCCCCCCTACAGGATAACAAACCTGTATTTTTCAGAAGCCTTGGGATCCCTAAAATACGAAATGGAATTTTAACAGAAAAAATATAGGGATGGAATAGCTGGTATGGTCATGTTTTGAAGGGTACCGCAAAATCACGATTTTGCAACCCAATTGCATTTTCGTCAAATCTGTCTTCTTGTAAGTCATCTGCTGAGCTTATTTTTTAACATAATCTCACTTTTTTGGTATCATTAGAAAGGCAATTTATTCTACTTTAAGATGACATATTGCAACATGCAATATATTCTACAGTTTTTGTGAAATATGACCAAAACTTACCCCATACCCCAAAGTTTAACATTGCAAATTACAGTAAATCTCAAATTCTACCAATTTTTCAGCTAGGCAGAATAAAAAATGCAATTCTTTGTATTAAATTGGTTTTATTTGGTACAGGGACATGTCAGAAATATGAAATAGACTTTTAACAGGAAAAATATTGGGTCTCTACAGCTGTAACAGTCATATTTTGAAGGGTACC
>LD345191.1:81516-94203 GCA_001465055.1 Ptychodera flava | reverse complement strand
TATGCAGGAAATTACAATAACAATGCTTGGTCGAATGACGCAGTGCCTTGAGGGTGGGATCGCCAGTGGTATAGGGGGAGGAGTACCTTCCCGATGGTGATAAGTGTGGTGCAGATTACCGTAGCCTAAGTGACTGGCGTATACGCGTGCCAAAAGACACCTATGGTTGATTTCCTGTTGACCACTCGGATGGCAGAGTTGCAAATACCTGGACTGAACCATTTGGTTTTTTGTGGGTGTCGGTGGTACTTTGACAATAAAAGTAAAGATGCACATATATTGAGTTTATTGTCTTGTTTATGAGCGGTCAGTATTTCCAACAGCATAAACATCGCGAATGTAACCACATTCCTTAAGCTCGACGTACACTTAAGTGCCCCAAAGAACTATGAAATCGCCCGACTTTCGATTGAAGAGATGAGTTTTGCCAAAACGTGTATACAGAAAAAGTGGCAGATGACTTTATTTTTAGAATCATAGACAGTATAGCGAGATGTAAAAAATGTGAAACAGGCTCCCCACCTAACTATCCTAAATGTTTTTGTGTCGAGTTTGTGTTTGATTCGTTTCGAAAATGTGTTCCTACATTCTTATCCGATTGTTTGTGTTAATGAAATGTTTGTTTCGCTTTGGATATTTGTAGAGAAGTTTGGATTAGTGTGTACGGTAACGTTTTGTTTGTGTGGCGAAAGCTTATGGAGAGACGCAGCCAGACCTATGTTGTTACAAAAGTTGATAGAGTCGCCCTTTGACGCTTGCGTTTCGAAACCCGAGTGTGGTTTCTCATCAGTCGCAGTGTAGATTCTTTCCTTAGTTTGTGTTTGTGAAAATTTATTTTAATGCATTTTAGTGGTCTTGCTTTCCGATTAGCAAGGCAAGTATATTAATTTTGGTCACGTTTTGAGTCTGTTTGGTGGTTCGGTTTGTTTGTTCTATATTTCTTTATTTCGGTAAATTTTGTTTTTTAACTGGTGTGTCTTTTAGATTTTTGCGGAGGTTTGTGAATTTTTAGGCAATAAGTACCACTGCGGGGTACGTATTTTATGTTTATTGGATCAAGATACTTACAAGTATCCTGGTTGATGTGCTTGTTCTCGTACATTTTGATTAATAGTTCGTTTACTTTGTTTACTGTTTGTTCTGGCTTGTTGTGTATAATACTGAGTGTTGCGTAATTGCCTTTCGCATTCGAGTACGTAATCTTTTGTGTTGACAATAACGAAAAAAGGGTTATTTTCTCGAAATTTGTCCATTGTTTGCAAGCTGGTTTATCGCGATTCTTTTGGCACGCGACATGTTTGGTTCCTTGTTTAAAAGGGTATCTCTAGAAGTGCGAGTTTAGCAGCTTCAGATAGCTTTCAAGTTTTTGTTTTTTTGTTGTTCGTGGAGTCCAATTTGACTTTTCTTTGAATTGGTGTTGCGATTGTTTATGTCTCACGATGTAGCGTAGTCACATTATACGACTTTATTTGTTGAAATCCTGAGGCGGTTTTATTGTTTGGTTTTGTTGGTGTCCGAATGAATTTTAAGGCTTTTGCCTAGTACTATTTTTCGGACTTTCATAGTTTGAGCGATGATAGGCTGTTGTTGAATTTCATGTTGTTGTCGGCTTTCCTTTGGAAAAAGCTGATTTATTTCCACGGCCATGTTTTCTGTCACGTTAAGGTGATTGTTTATTTTGTATTTAATGTTGTGTTTCAGTTGTTTGTTATGTGTATGATTTTTGTTATTTCTTTTAAGTGTTTGTGTGTTCTATGTCATTTTATGGGTTTTTTTTGGTAGTTCTCTTTTTGGAGTATTTTAAAAGGGCCGCTTGGTATGGGTTTTTGTTAGCGCTTGGCGCGTTTGTTTTGGCGATGAGCCTAGCTTTTTTATGCTTCTTTTCGCCGATTCGATGTGCTTGGTGAGTAGATGTTTGCCGCCTTCTTGTCACTGTGTGCGTACATGGACAGTCTGCATAGCCCTTGAATGTGGTCTCGATTTTGATCAAACTTACAATTTAGGAGTATATATCAAAACTGATAAATGATTTATGTGATTACTGTTGCTATAGAAAGGCTACATTCAGGACGGGCAGCGACGAGCAGTAATTAGTAGGCAAAACATGTGGTTTTCACCGTGGGCAGAGCTCGGTGCAATGATACTGAACATTAATAGTAAGCCTGTCACCTTTAAGGTAGGCCTAATGATGTAGGTGAAACAAGGACTTCAAACGCACGATGGTACAAACAACACCACAAGTGAAACGTACACATAGAAATACACGCGTTCCTACGTTGTGCCACGCGATTAAAATATGACTGATACTGATGGATAGTGTTAGTTGGGTCGGTAAACAGTCACTTAATAGTTTAATTGACTACCTGGGTGATTGGCAGGTCGTGTCCAACCACGTCATATGCAAAGCAGGCCAAAAGACAAAAGCCCCCAAAGATATTGACAGCTGGCCAGGGGTCACCATGAACACGTAATGACACTTCACTACGCAGAAACTGCGTAGTCAAGCCCCTTAACCGGTCAAATCCTCTTGGCATTTTCCCTCATGTGAAGTCCTACTATTAGGACGAAACATTGTATCAAAATTACCAACAGAATAAACAGAAAATATGCAAGCAGATCAGTAGACGTGTGCAAATTTATTCATCCGCGATATATATATATATATATAACGGAGGCTTGAAGGCAGTTACCGTCGACTGAGCATGTGTCTTTTTGTCGGCAGTTGCATGTCTTGCTGTTGTTGGTCTCGGTGGTATTGTTGTTGCGATGTGGTCTCAAAATGCGTTTGTTGTGGCTGTCGATGATCTCCTTCGTGTTGTTCATGCTGCTGTAGCTAATTTTTATGGTGTTTCTGTGAATATTTTTCTGAGTTTGCGATTACCGGAAAACATTTGTCTACTAAGGAAAGGAATCTGTTTCCGATGTTGGTGCTTAATTTTTTTCTAAACTGATGGTTGTATAAGATGATGTTGTTTCTTTGCATGTTTCTTCTTTTGTTTGTGGTTGTCGGCTCTTTTCGTAGAGTGTATTGGTATCCACTCTCGTCAAGTGCTTTTTGATATGGCGGGGTAGCTTTGTCGAAGGAGGCTTGGTCGGATGATAGGTTGGAGAGGCGTTTGTTGATTCCGGCTGGTATGTTCACATATAAATTGAATTTGAAACATGTCTAAATCGAATCCTGTCTCAACCAGAAACCTGTCTCAACTGAACCCCTTCCCCAGTCCCATTCCAATAGAGCTCTGTGTTAAGAAGGACCTCTATAAACCACAGACAGACAGACAGAAAACAGATATATATATATATATATATATATATATATATATATATATATATACATGCAGCTGCATGCAACCGAATGATGCAATTCGTGGCAGGTTTATGCAATTATAATTTCGTATTTTAATTCAAAAACACAGTGATACCCCCTTGAATATTTCAAACAAATAGTTACCTTAACACTGAAGAAACTGACTTGTCCTTTGTTTTGACAGAAGCGTTCAAGGAAATTAATTAGCGCTTCCATATTGTCATTCTGGAACATTCCTAAAATACATTCTTTCTCTCACCTCATTACTACATGATATGGTACCTACCATATGCTCACAGGCAGAACACTCTGTGTTATTGTCTTATAAACTTTAAATCAGCCTTCAAGCTCGCGAATTGTTATCCATTTAGCTTAAATAAGCGGCAAAAAAGCTTACTTGAAGATTAAGTAAGAAGTCTTGCATGTTCAGCGTCCGTCAAAGTCCAAAGTCACCTCTCTTTGCCGCTGAACTATAAGGCGGTGAATATTGATGATTTTCAATTAAAACTGGCAGCAAAATTGTGTGATTACTTGTCAGAAGCAAACCCTTAAACATGAACAGTTTCTCCGTGCTACTGTTACAGAAGTCTCAGATGAAGTCGTTCCAATCACAACGAAAGTGATCAGTGACAAATTCCGTGCACCTTGGTGCAGCGAAGATCTCCTAGCTCTCAGAAGAACTCTACAACGTCTAGAAACTAAATGGTGAGATATGGTAACACCATCCAGCTCCGCCGTGAAGTACGGCGGCCTTCGGGGATCGTTATTAGGGTCAATTCTTTTCACACTTGAGGTTGCATTATCAATGTTGGGGACTTAAAAATATCAAGGGTATGTTGGGGTATTTGAAGGGATTTGGGGACTTAAGTCTGGGGACTCGTCTCCGATTGATATGAAACATCTGTTGGATTGTCTAATTATCAGTAACTTTTAGCGAATATTTTGGTGCATTATTATTTTGTATGTACTACAGCTTCTTTTTCTACTTCCTGAAGCATGATAAAAAGTCCAGTTTTTAGCTTATCAACCACAGCCATGTGTGTACAGTCAGTATTACTATTGTTGAAAACCAAATTCAAGTCCAGACTAGAATCATTGTCATCCATAGCAATGGTTACGGTCTTTACACATGTAAATATCCGGAAACAGGACTTTCCTTTCATGGAAGAGAAACACACACACACACCAAAACAAATCAAGCCACTTTTTAGGGAGTTTCAAAATTACAAAAGTCATAAGGCTTTTGGCCAGAGGGACTATTCTGTGAGTGCGCCATCTCTGTTGAACTTGTTGCCATCAGGGATCCGTGAGGCAAGAAATGTTGAATCTTCTTAGCGTGGTTTTGAAATGTATTTTTAACCGAAACTACTTTTGATGTTTTATATTGTTGAGGTTCATCGTTTCTCGGACTGCACTATGCTTATTTTATCGAAAAGCTGTTGTTCTTTTATCATTTTCTTCTTTAGTATTACGTGTATATCACAGTGTGACGTACGTGTAGTACCCCTTCTTCCTAAGAGTTGCATAACAAATAATGATAATTCCTTACTTTTGCTGTCTATCCCCCTACCCCTAAAAAACCGAAGCTCCTTCATGCGATGTTGCTTTAAGGAAAACTGTGTTGTTTACTATGTATGGAGAATACGTACCTGTCTTTCACGTACAAGTTGTGCAAAATGTTCACATGAATATAGACAAACAAAGTTTACATTTACACTAAACACTATGAGAAATATTTTTGAAAAATGAGATTTGCTGATTTTCACAAATTTTGAAGCAAAATAAATGAAAATCAAAGGAAAACCACTCATTTTCTTGTTTTTTCAGTGCAAACGTTTGAACTGTGCAGCCAACTCCACATTTATCGGCGTTTTTGATACAAAAATATTTACAGTGTAGATTTGTTAACATCAGCTGCATAGTAAGATCTTGATTTTTCTCTCTTGCAAAATTGTGAACTATATGCTTGGTTGGCAATTATTTGTTATTTCCAATGAAAAAGGTCAAGAAAATGATGTTTGCTTGAAAAAGAAAGTATTTCATGCTAAAGTTGTTGTTTCTCTGGTAGAAAAATCAAATGCTATTCAGACTACCAACATTGCATTGATTTGCTAGGAGAAATTTCTCTAAACTTGTCAGGGGTACTAATTCTCTGCTCCAGCTTTACCAAGGGTACTAATTCTCTGCTCCAGCAAGTTCCAGGGGTACTAATTCTCTGCTCCAGCTTTACCAGGGGTACTAATTCTCTGCCCAACAAGTGTAGGGGTACTAATTTTCTGCTCAAGCAAGTTCCAGGGGTACTAATTCCCTGCTCCAGCAAGTGTCGGGCAGTAATTCTCTGCTTCAACAGTTCCAGTGGTACTAATTCTCTGCCCCTGTAAGTTCCAGGGGTACTAATTCTTTGCTCCAGCAGTTGTAGGGGTACTATTTCTCTGCCCCTGTAAGTTTCAGGGGTACTAATTCTCTTCTCCAGCAAGTGTCGGACACGAAATCCCTGTCCCACTAATTAAGTTGTCAGGGGTACCAATTCTCTGCCTCACCAAGTGTTGGGGTTCTAATTCTCTGTCAAACAGGTTCCAGGGGTGCTTATTCTCTGCCCTAGCAATTCAAGTCTACGTATAAATTCTCTCCTTGCAAGTGTACAAATTATCTATAAAAAAAATTGGGTTACCTGTGTTCTTTTGCAAACTCTGATTTTCATCAGAGGAAAAGAAATCATTTAGGTTATTTTGGTAGCCTGGGAGATTTTTTAGAAATTATGAGAGGTAAAGATTGAAATTATTTTGACTACCTCTATTTCTTCTGTTTTGTATGGGAAAACATGAAAAATAAGCAAATCTCATTTTTCAAAAATATTTCTCATAGTGTTACTAACTTTCCAGGTATTCTATATATATTCTTCTATCAGAGTTCAAATTATATTGTTGTACTCTTTCGGGTCTTTTGGTAGGTTTTCGTTTGTGTCCCATTTTTTCTGAATGAACGCGGAGATAAAACTGCAACAGAGCCGTGTAATTACGTTTAGTTGAGTCCGCTCGTTTAAAACCCAACACAAATACATGTCCTGTGTCTGATTGTAATTCTAGGATGTCTTGTGTCGAACTTCTCTTTTCCATTCTGCTTTCTTTTCGTTCTCATGAACCATCAAATTCTACCTGTTTCCGTCAGCCGTCTATATAATTTGCAGCTTGATGTTGGTACTAACGTACCAAAATGAATGGTTTGAGTACGGACAGGTGTGGGTATTTTTTTATAAAAGGACACAACACGTGCGAATTGAGGAAAGATAGTTCAGAAAATCTGGATCTATCATGAAACATTTTCCCTGGTACTAATATAATGAACTGAAAATGCTCCTGTGTTTCAGCGTATATTGTAGTTGTCTGTAAATTGAAACATTTGCCACAACTTTGCACCTTCATCATGACAACTTTTCCCCACACAGACTTAGACGTGGTGGCTGTGACCAATCTGGCTGCAAATTGGTCATAGCCACCACGTCTATCAAAAATTCATGAGTTTACTTTTCTTGTTTACGTACATACTTATATCAGATGGAAATCTGAGGATTTGCGATTACATCAGGTTGACAACCCCACACACAAGAGCAATGAATTAAAATTACTCTTTAGAAAGCATGCGGACAAATTAGTTGGTTCCACACATGTCACTTACTCTTTACAAAGCATGACAAATTAGTTGGTTCCACAAATATTATTACAAATACAACACTAACGTTCATTGGAAAGGGACAATTTGAAGCCGCCTATTAAAGCTCGTGCCCGTGTGCAGTGATATGTTCGTCGGTAACGCTGTGAATGAAACATGTGCACACAGCGGCCCACACAACATCGTAAGCTTACTATCGTGCTATTTGTACGTGCGTGGTACGTCCGTGATCGTGTTTGAGTGCATAAGTTACCGCAGGCTACCAGTACCAGTAACTCGCAGTTACTGGAAAAGCCGAGGGTAGCCTAAACTGAATTTTCCTGTAAACGTCTTAATTTTTCTTAAAGTACATCACAGCAACTGGACCGCGAGTCTCCTCTTTGAAAATACATTCTAATTTACTCAATAAAAATATATACGTGAGTGACAAGGTTTTGAGAGGGTGTGCAACGTGCAACATAGAAGAAGCTGCCCCAAGGCACCGTGTGTCCGCGGAAGCGGCCGGGGTGGTCCGGAAGAGAATAGGCCTATCTGCCCTGTATTGGCCGTTAGGACGGAAACAAAAACATAAAAAACTGCTTGAGATTCAATGTTTCTAGTGTAAAAAGTGTGAAAGAGGCCCCCCACCTAACTATCCAAATGTTTTTGTGTCGAGTTTGTGTTTGATTCGTTTCAAAAATGTGTTCCTACATTCTAATCCGATTGCTTGTGTTAATAAAAATGTTTGTTTCGCCTCGGATATTTGTAGGGAAGTTAGGATTAGTGTGTACGGTAATGTATTGTTTGTGTGGGGAAAGCTTATGGCGAGACGCAGCCGGATCTATTGTGTTACAAAGTTGATAGAGTCGCCCTTTGACGCTTGCATTTCGAAACCCGAGTGTGATTTCTCATCAGTCGCAGTGTAGATTCTTTCCTTAGTTTGTGTTTGTGAAAAATTATTTTAATGCATTTTAGTTGTCTTGCTCTTCGAGTAGCGAGGCAAGTATATTAATGTTTGGGTCTCGTTGTGAGTCCGTTTGGTGGTTCAGTTTGTTTGTTCTATGTTTCTTTACTTCAGTAAATTTTGTTTTGAATAGTGTGTGTTTAGAATTTTGCCGAGGTTTGTGAATTTTTAGGCAATAAGTACCACTGCGGGGTACGGATTTTATGTTTTCTGGATCAAGATACTTACAAGTATCATGATCGATGTGTTTGTTCTCGTACATTTTGTTTAATAGTTCGTGTAATTTGTTTACTGTTTGTTCTGTGTCGTCACTGGCTAGTTGTGTATAATACTTTGTGTTGCGTAATTGCCTTTCGCATTCGTGTACGTAATCTTTTGTGTTGACAAAGACAAAACCCGACCATTGTCGAAGGGTTTTTATGTGGTAATTTGTCTACACCCTTTGTCCACCAGTACCAGTCATTGAGGGCCTCAACTTTTTCCCCTACTGAGAACGCGTAATGAGCCATGTTTTCTGTGTTTTCCGGTGTTTGGCTTAATTGCTAATGAAATTTTTAATGTTAATTGTTTTCCAAGTCAACTATCCAAGCATTTTAAGAGGGGTGATCAAAAAGGCCAGAACAGCCAAGTTTGACCTACCTGGTTCAAGAACCCGGGAAAGGTGTTACAAGTGTGCGATAGATGTGTTTACGACATAAACATTACGAACAGTAGGATTAAGATAGGTATGAATAATCCAAACTGCCCAGTTTCTGTGTGGGGAAAAGTTGGAATGATTGAAATTGTGTAAGATCAACACATGAACAATATTCACCATAGCATTTATTCCTGTCATTAAAGTCATGGGGTAAACAAATACCTTGGTCTGACGTTGTCATATAGTGGCGAAAGGAACCCGGAGTTCGCCGAGAAAACAAGCTGCCAAGCAAGAAAAGTTATGTTCATGTAGAAACGTCAGTTGTCTATTGCTGGTGATGTCCCGTTGAAATATGCTCTTCGCGGTTCTTTTATTGAGAGATTGTCCGATATGAAACTATGCATCTGAATAACTTGACTAAAGTAGACTGAAATGTTATGTACAATGACAAAATTTTATAGTAGTTGTAACAGAAAATTTGAATATTTAAAGCAGCTAATTTATAGTTTGTATATATATTCAATTCAATTCAATTCAAATTACTTTATTGTCCATTAATGAAACACGCACAAATGGAAAACTCTTTTCCTAAGCACCCCAAAGCTCCTGACTTACAATAAAAAACATACACATATATACAATCTTGGGGAAAAATCGATAAGTTACGTATAAAATTTTAGTTTAAAACTGCCACAGCTGAAGGTATAAAAGACTTTTTGTACAAGTTTTTACGCGCAAAAGGTAACTTAAGTCGTTGACCTGACGGAGGATTTTGAATTCTGTGCTGAGTGGATGTGTTTGATCCTGATGGATCTGAATGGCTTTCCTCTTCAAAGATTGGTAATATGTTACTGAAAGTTGCCGTTGTTTTATACCAACAATCTTTCCTTTCACGGTTTGACATACTAAACTTGAAGACTGTACTTAAGACACTTTCACTTGTTACACAAGATATGACAGCAGTGAATCTAGGATATTTTATAGTTGTTTTTCATTTCAGCAAAATACCTAATTTCTTTTTCAATCGACGATATAGTTAATATTCTTCATGATCATAACAATTTTAATTAAGTTGCAAATCATGGTGATAATGTCAGAGAAAAGTCTCCATTTACATTATGTACTGAAACGCAGTAGCATTTCCGGTTTATCTCTCGTTGGCAGCCTATCTTTACATTCTTAATATAATGAGGTATCATCTTTGCAATTGATGCTTAAATCGAATGCAAATAGAACAACAAAAATTACTTACCTGTAGGTTTGGTATTTATCAATTTCACTCTAACAATTCGGTATACAGGGTTATTTCCAAGGTCAATCCTCCACCACTTAGAAGGCTGCACATCATCAATGAGAAAGCAAGTGTTAACATCACCATCGACAGCTTCTTCTGATAGAGCTGTTGATGAACTTGTCCGTGTCGTTTCACCCCTTGCAATATTTGTGAGATCTAAAAGAGAGAAACGTTGGATATTCCAATTTCACTCAGAATAATTTGGTTTTGACTGTTGTACAAAGATGAAACAATGAGCAAAACTATCTAACTTCAACATCCCAAGAAAGATAATGAAGTTGATACTGAACAATTTTCATATTTGTTCACAGAGCTGAACCCAGAATTTCCGAACTAGAGAACAGTTTGAACACCTTCATAAAAATGTGCCATAACAGCTTTTAGATGATACTCTGAAATGTATTGGGCTAGAACACAGATATATACCCAATTATCGATTAACAGGTCTACACTGTCATGTTCCTTTCTCAATGTAGAGGATTCTCCCGTATGTCTCAGAAGACCCAGCTCTAATTCCATTGCCAAAGTCAAATGAAACTATTTCAGGTCCTTCCATTTAGAAAATCGCTTTCGTCGTATGTTTGAAGCGAAGATATTTCTCAGTGATTATATTGTTAATATTTGTACTCTGAAGCTGCACGCAGGCGCTAACATTACTGTATGATCAGGAAGGATAACCACAATTCACACACATTTACAATTTTGGAAACTGAATAAACTATTTTGTGCATTTTATTTTTGGGCAAGATATAGCTGAAGTCCTGTGACTTTCCATGGCATGTGTTGGCACCAGATTGTCTCATCAGAAAATATACCCACCAGATTACAATTTCAATGGAAAACGAAAGGCTATCACACCTCCGTAATCTTCTTACAGACTAGAACAAAGGCGATCCCAGGGATCGCGAGCAATGCCTTTAAAATAACACACCTCCAAATGTCTACAAGTTTCCTAACCGAAAACTGCAACGGTGGGCATCACATGCATTACCTTACTACACATTCAATCCCCCACAGGGAGAAATTCGTCTCCCTTTAGCCGTGGCCGTGACCACAGTCACTACATCTTCTGTTCTCTCGCAGGGAAGACAGGGTGGGCATCGCATGCAGCCACCTTATTATACATTCCGTCCCTCACAGGGACTACATCATTGCCTCGCTGGGAAGACATGGTGGGCATCGCACGCAGCCACCTTACTGTACATTCCGTCCCTCACAGGGACTACATCATTCCCTCGCAGAGAAGACGGTGGGCATCGCATGCAGCCACCTTAATATATACATACCGTCCCTCACAGGGACTACATCATTCCCTCGCAGGGAAGACAGGGTGGGCATCGCATGCAGACACCTTTGTATGCATTCCATCCCTCACGAGGAAAAAACAAGATTAATATTGTGGACGGTGTAAGAAATGATGTAAGGAACTCTTAGACTGCATTTATTTACTCGTAATTATATGCATTTTCAATTCTCTCGCCGGAAAATAATGGGAGAACTGTGCCCTTCATCGGCTAAACTTGTAATAGTATAGTCTGCTGTACAGCTAAAATAAGTATACCACTGCCAAACACAAATTGTAATGATGAAGAGCTATGTCACTATCATCAAGGATGTACATCCATGCTGTCATGGTCTCTGTAAAATCTGATACAAAATCCATCCACAATACGCGGCTTAGTCTAAAAATACACGTACCTGAACTCTTTCTTTACCTGAGGGTTGGACATCCCCACTAATGTTGGTGGACGCCATACCGGCAAACCCATGTGGCACAGAAGGGTGGAAACTGAAACCATCCTGAGCTTGTTGTCGTCTGCGCCCTGGCCGTGTGAGGAATGGCACCTTGTGTTCCCTGGGGAATACTTTATACTTTGTTTTATTTATGAATATTTATGAGTTCACACCTAGCGAAATCTTTTTACTATGTGCTTAGGCTTTGAATATGATAGTAATCAACTGGTTTTGTTACGAAAATAGTTTGTCTCTGGCTTAGGTTAATGCACCCGGTGGTCATAGGCACCAGTAAAATTTTTAATTAAAATAACAAGATCTCAATTATGAATACAAAGCATATTTGCGACAAATGTAAAGAGACGCAAATTACGTATTACGATGAAGTTTACGAAGTTTTGAAGAAAACAAGAATATATTTTAAGAATAATAAAGGTAGTCAACACTTAATGAAGGAACATGAGAATTTTACATTATCCGTTCAATTTTGCAACGTGTCTCAGTGACATTTGTATATTAATTGTGACATGTAAATTTAAGATCGAAACCTGTATTGATGTTTGCGATTGGACGTATAATTTTATCTTTGATTCATATCTATCGTATGAGCAAATCCAAGCCTTAAAGATAACGTTTAAATCCCATTCTAAAATAATACGGGAAGGGGAGAACAAAGGGCAACAGTCTGAGAGAAAAATACAACAGACAGGGCAGGAGTGCAGAACGACCAAAGAGTGGTCCAGGCATTTAGACAATTGGAGAAGCGTTTCTTGGGCGACAGCACCTGTCAAGCTTGTCTACCGAGATAAAGTCTATGTACTACCAACGAACTCTGAACAGCTCGTGTAGTCAACTGAAGACTACCAGTACGTCTCAGCAAGCCAAGTTGAGCCTACGAGTAAAAGCAGACCAAGACGAGTAATGAGATATTACGAGAGAAAAGCGTACACATGAATTTCAAAATGTTGGAGTAGAAGAAGAGGGCGCTCTTTCAAAACCTGAAAATTCTTAATATTAAAGTGCAAAAGTCACTGAGTATAACAATGTATGTAGTTGTCGCTCAGAAAACAAATGCCAAACATCTTGGTTAAGGGAGCATTCGT
>LD345191.1:64119-79705 GCA_001465055.1 Ptychodera flava | reverse complement strand
CCAGCCCCCCCCCCGTAAATAACGAATGCTCCCTAAAGGTGAAACTTCTGTCTCTTTCATACAATTACAATTTTTGCAGTAAGAAGAGTGGGTAGCTGAACAAATTGTAACAGCCTTGAGTACAAGGGCCTTTTTAAGTATCAAAAATACTAGTCCTAAGCACTGTTTCTGTTGAGTTAAATTCTCCCTTAGCTGTAACTTAAAAGGCTATTTATTCTGAATTCTGCGTATCAACTACTTTTTAGCCGACTTCCAATAGCCCTGTTAGGTTTGTTAAATATAGCTGCACTCGCGACATCGGACACAGCTGCCTGACATTCGGACAAATTTTATTGTTGCATGCCCTTTCGTTGTTGCAGCTTGTAGTCTGAGCCATAAATCATATGAATTAGTTTGACTCTTTATATGCATTATAACACTAGCAGGTTTTATTTTCATCGCTCTTGCGGAAAATGCGGACAAATATTTATTTTGCATATTAATGAAAGAAAAATGACGTTCAGTTATCAGCGCTATTGCATACTCATGCCAGGAAATCCCCAGAGGATTTGACCGGTTGACCTCGCTGTTAATTTTATGTAGGAAATTACAATAACAATGCTTGGTCGAATGACGCAGTGCCTTGAGGGTGGGATCGCCAGTGGTATAGGGGGAGGAGTACCTTCCCGATGGTGATAAGTGGTGCAGATTACCGTCGCCTAGGTGACTGGCGTATACGCGTGCCAAAATAGGGGAGGAGTACGTTCCCGATGGTGATAAGTGGTGCAGATTACCGTCGCCTAGGTGACTGGCGTATACGGGTGCCAAAAGACACCTATTGTTGATTTCCTGTTGACCAGTCGGATGGCAGAGTTGCAAACACCTGGACTGAACCATTTGGTTTTTTGTGGGTGTCGGTGGTACTTGGACAATAAAAGTAAAGATGCATAGATATTGAGTTTATTGTCTTGTTTATGAGCGGCCAGTATTTCCAACAGCATGAATTACGTGCATTTGCCCTAGAAGAAACAAATAATTTCGAATAAAACATCGCGAATGTAACCACATTCCTTAAGCTCGACGTACACTTAAGTGCCCCAAAGAACCATGAAATCACCCGACTTTCGATTGAAGAGATGAGTTTTGCCAAACCGCGTATACAGAAAAAGTCAGATGACTTTATTTTTAGAATCATAGACAGTATAGCGAGATGTAAAAAATGTGAAAGAGGCTCCCCACCGAACTATCCCAAATGTTTTTGTGTCGAGTTTGTGTTTGATTCGTTTCGAAAATGTGTTCCTACATTCTTACCTGAATGTGTGTGTTAATAAAAAATGTTTGTTTCGCTTTGGATATTTGTAGAGAAGTTTGGACTAGTGTGTACGGTAATGTTTTGTTTGCGTGGGGAAAGCTTATGGCGAGACGCAGCCGGACCTATGTTGTTACAGAAGTTGATAGAGTGGCCCTTTGACGCTTGCGTTTCAAAACCCGAGTGTGGTTTCTCGTCAGTCGCAGTGTAGATTTTTTCCTTAGTTTGTGTTTGTGAAAATTTATTTTAATGCATTTTAGTGATCTTGCTTTCCGATTAGCGAGGCAAGTATAGTATTTTTGGTCACGTTGTTAGTCCGTTTGGTGGTTCGGTTTGTTTGTTCTGTTTCTTTACTTCGGTAAATTTTGTTTTGACTGGTGTGTCTTTTAGATTTTTGCGGAGGTTTGTGAATTTTTAGGCAATAAGTACCACTGCGGGGTACGTATTTACACGCGTAGCTACGTTGTGCCCACCCGGGCCACGCGATTAAAGTATGACTGATACTGCTGGATAGTGTTAATTGGGTCGGTAAACAGTCAATTAATAGTTTAATTGACTACCTGGGTGATTGGCAGGTCGTGTCCAACCACGTCATATGCAAAGCAGGCCAAAAGACAAAAGCCCCCAAAGATATTGACAGCTGGCCAGGGGTCACCATGAATACGTAATGAAGCTTCACTACGCAGAAATCGTGGTGTCAAGCCCTTCTTAACTGGTCAAATCCTCCTCGCATTTCCTCTCATGTAAAATGCCAAATATTCTGCTTGTCAAGACAGCAAATTCCAAATGGCAATTGCTATTTTTGAAAACTGAATGTTATCCGGACTTATGAAATGGCCCAATCGTTTTGTAGCAGAAAAAATGTTCAAAGTAAGAGCATATTCAACTGCGTACAAACTATTTGGAGCATTCAAAAACGAACATTTCACCGGTAGTACCTGCTTGCGCCGGTGCAGATCCAATGTCGTGATCAATGGCGGAAAAGCTGATGGGAATTCAGTTCCGTTCCTTATTCGAAGCTAAGCCAGTCCGATAAAGTCCGACATGCAAAATTGTTCCTGCTCCGAACTAATTGTAACCGAAAAAACAACGAAACATCTTTTTTCTGATGCAGTGACTGTGTTTTACGCATCGGTCAAACTCGGTAAAGTTCGCGTGGTAAGCTTATTATTCACCATCTGAGTGCAATTAAACGTAGTCACAGTGAATAAAGATTACATTAAAGTGCCTCACCAAGGGTTTCAGTCGTTTTATTTTTGAAATGGTTACGATGTCATACAATTTGACAGTCGATCGGGCGACATCCCCCCCCCCCACGAACTTGTATTCCCCGAAATTGAGCGTGAAAAAATACGCCGACCTATCATCGGACCGATCGGGAAACGTTGCTTGGTAACACACGTCGACTTCTCTACATTACGTTCGAATGACCTTCCTTTAGTTTGGAATCTCCACCGACTGACCGGAGCTAGGAGCAATTCCAAAACCAGACCACAGTCCCTACTTTGAGCAGACGTTTGCAGCATGCATGTACCAATGATCAGATGATGGATCAAAGGCCATCTCGATTGTATGCAATAATTAACAGTCCAAATTCGTGTCCATATGATCTTTTTTTAATATTTCCAATTTTTGTTTGACGCAATTTTAAACTTTGGCAAGACTTTTATAGGAACATAAACCAAACAAAAATACAAAAATAATTACTTTAACTCGAAAAATTACATCATCGCCGAACTTCCCATTTCGAATCGACAACTGGTTTATCGCGTAGATGAACTCAACCACGCTGAGAAGTACTGCTGGCCTATCCACTGCTCTCCGTATCTCAACGCAATGGGCAGCAGTCACGAACGAACGATGCCATTTCTGGTTTCAATATGTCAAAGAAGGCGATATTTTAGTGTTGAACCGAAGTAGACGACCCGTATTTCAATATTTGTACAAAAATTAACGTTGTAGGTTCTTAAAGAATAACGCATTCTGTTAAAGGTATACAGTCACCTATAATCTAAATATGCCCATATATGGTCACAGGGGCGTCCCTTGGTATTTAAAATGCCCATGTTGGTGCGCTGTTTTAAAAGCGGCCACCCGCTTAAAATCTGTGACTGGTTAGATTTCTCTTTCAATGGTAACTGTGGCAAAATTGGAACAGGTGACAGTACACCTTTAATATCCCCGTAGTCACGGACTCGCAATAAACTTTCAGAACAAGTTGCCTCGTAACTCTTCGAGAAAGACCCGCGATCAAATTGTTGTTTCACAAAATGGGAAATGTCGGTTAAGACATTTTACGAGCCAAAAAAAACCAGACAGATAAATACATTTCGAGCCACACAACAAAATGGTTTTCATCATGCCGCTCCAGAAAAGGCCATGGTCAGTGGTGGTTGTCTAGCTCAGAACACCGACACTTACAAAGCCAGAAAAATCGGACAGTAATTACTAACTCGTTTTTTTTTTAACGGAACCGATAAGTTCAGAATGTTTGCCAGAAAGTGGTCGGAGATGCGACCCTTCAAAAAAATGGGTCACAAGCTTTCCTTTGATGCGAAGATGCGTAGAGATTTACATGCATGAATAATTGACACCTCTGGTGAGACAATTTATTGGCCAGTCTACGGCCTAGAGATTACATGGCTAAAAAGTTACGTGGTGTGGCTGGGACAGTTATCGCTACATAATTTAACAAGTCATTGACAATGACATAGTCCCCACTTGTAATAGGAGTATTAGCCTTGATGGGGCAGGGAAATGTGGTCATTAAGAAGTATCACTGGAGTGTATATGTTGAGATCTATGGGCATATAGGTCTACGTTGTTGTTCCCAATTTGAAACACATGAGGCATGTCTAAGTTATGATTCTAAATCGGGAGAAAAGATCAGACCTCTAGCTGTATTGGCTAGCCTAGAAATACATGTGCGCATAATAAATGAGGTACAAGATGTGACATCTTAAGGTCTAATATCCTATCTAAATTGGAGGGTATAGAACTTGTGGTTACTGAGTTATGCATATATATGTATAATCAAGGTCAAAGGTCATCGAGATCACGTGACATTTGAAAAAAAATTGTATTGCTAATTAATCCCTATGTGCAAAAAATCAGACCTCTAGCTCTATTCGCTTGCCCAGAATTAGATATGTGCATAATTAATGAGGTAAAGTGTGTGTTGAAATGAGGTCTCCGATCCTACTAATTAAAAAGGACATAGCACTTGTGGTTACTTATTTATTGACATAAAAGTATATTTTAGGTAAAAGGTCATCGAACTCACATGACATTTTTTCAAAAAATTTCTATCCTATGTTTTCCCTATATACCAAAAATCAGACATCCAGCTCTTTTTGCTTGCTCAGAATTAGATATGCACATAATTAATGAGGTACAATATGTGGCGTCATAAGGTGTCCCATCATACCATACATGAAGGATGTAGCACTTGTGGTTACTGAGTTATGGACAAATATGTATATTTGAGGTCAAAGGTCACCAAGGTCACGCAACATTATGTCAAAAAAAATTCTATTGCTGAGTTATCCCTATATACCAAAAATCAGACTTCTAGCTCTATTGGCTCGCTCAAAATTAGATATGCGCATAATTAATGGGCATATTCGAGGTCAAAGGTCACCGAGGTCACGTGACATTTGTCAAAATATCTGAGATATCTGCGTGAACGGATGGACTTAAAGGGAAACCTAAGTCCAGCGACTTTGACAGATTATCCCTTCCAAAATCACCCTTGAGTAAAATGCAGCTCAAATTTGCAACATAATTGCACGCGCTGACGACTACGGCGCGACGAAAAGAGAAGTTCAAGTAGACGACATTTATGAAAATGAGTCCGGAATTCCATGGGCGCGAAAGGGCTCATGGGAGAAGCGTGCGTGACGTCATCGGCGATACAGACGATTGTAGCTTGCAGCTGGAGGAGTACTGTGAACAGTTCAGCGCATTCGTAAGACGACCATGGAGAGTTCGGACAGAGATATTTCTGACATCGAGTATTACTTTTCCCTGACTGAAGTCAAACCATACTAATTTGAACCTGTCAAAGATATGTAATAATTAGAAAGCATCTCAAAACATAGTTCATATCTTGGTTGCTTGCGTTTTGTGTATGATTCAGCGGAGGGAGTCACTGTGCCTGTACAGACCCCGAACTGGATTGGAGAGACTGAGTGACCCTGCGATCCTTCTACGCTACGTTTCTAAAACAGAGTTTTCTGTATCAGTCGCTTAAAATTAATTTTTGGTTCGTGAATGATACGGAATGATTGACTGATTGTATGTGTTACCGTGTAAGTCGAGCTTGGCCGATATAATGAATATCTGCCCGCTATTTAAAAAAATAGTATCGTCTTAAAGCTTGCTGTAAGGAATGTGTTTCATACAAGACCAGCCCAAACTCCCAATGATTTCCGATATGTCCTCTGTTCAAGTCCCGATCGCCAAGTAAAAATGTTTACATGTAAAGAATGTAATTTGCGCAAGGGCCTCCTGAGTCCCGATGATATCCGATCGGCCCTCTCGACGAAGTCCCGTGTGGACATTTAATGAAAAAAAATGCTTTACATGTAAAAAATGTATTTCGTGCATTAATAAATCTAATAATGTAAAACATACAGTATTCTTGACTTCCGGCAATGGATGCTATTTTTGAACTAAGAGTCGGACAGAGGTATTCGGGTGGTCAGATCTGTTAGGTGGTGAAATCTCTGATATACATCGGATAGTTACCAACGATTTGACAAAGTATCGTCTAGTATCAGAGTTAAAGTCCTAAGTCGCCGATATTTATCGGATAAATATCCATGATTTCGTAGACCCGGCATGCCAACACCACACAGTGCAAGTAAATCTAGGATCGTCTGGTATCGATATTAGCCTAGGAGTTCCAGCGCAATTGATATTTATCGGATAAATATAATGTCGGCGATTTCTCACGCCCGGCCCGCCCGATTTTTGCATCCCACGTGAACAACACTGTCGATGAACAATGGTGGATACAAAAGTCAGCATTTTATGGCCGTTGCGCCATGGGGGACATCGGGGGACACTCGACATTTCCTTACATGCATGATGGCCTACTTCTATTTGGGGAAATTCCGACGTTTTAGCGTTGTATACGTACCAATAACATAACGATCTTATGCATGGCGACTTTTAGAACAGCCGGCGAAGAAATTCTTTTAGTGAAAAAAATACAGCCTTCAATTGTCTACAGTTTCATCCCAGTGTTCAGCTGCGTCAAGTGGTAGCCCTGCGTACGATGGTGTGTGTTCCCGGCGCTATACGGCCTCTCATCCGTGTAACGCCAGGAACACACAGCGTCGTACGCGCGCAGGGCCGGCTACGTCAAGTGGCGAACTGAATCAAATCAGTGGGTACGTACCGCACTTTAGATGGGTTCAAACTTAAACTGAGTTCGATGTTAAGTGATAAGAGAGGAAATACACCGTTATAAATATTTAGGATTTTGATCCAATTTTAAAATAAATGTTGCATGTATCAGATTTTGTAGAGTACAATAACAAATGTGTTCTAAAGAGTCAAAGAATTTTAATGTTAGGGTTGCCAAGCATTTATAATAAGTTTTTGTTTTAGAGATGATATATGTATGGGGTCACATGGGTATTAGTAACCTGGCCCTCAAATTAGGGAACGAGCACAATTAACGGCAGGGGGGGCCGGAAGAGAAAATATGTGGTGCGTATATTTTTTACAGGCCCCCCCGCCCTAACACCAGCAAAAATTTTAGTGGCCCCCCATCACCGGCAACAAAATTTTTGTGGCCCCCCCCCCCTCCCCAAAAAAGAAAGATTACATAGGTTCAAAGTTGTACACATATATATAATCCTTATAACTTTTAATATATGTTTTGGTAACAACATTCTTGCATTCTTGAAATAAATAATAAACAAATAAATATATAAATAATAAACAAATAAAATAACTTTACTTCAACTGAGTATCTGTATGATGTTTTCAGATGTTGGGGAAAATGCATAACATGACCGTTGTGATTTCAATGCACTTTCCACAACCCAGTGTCTGTCTTTCTATGACTACCCAAGATATTCAATGTTACTCCACTGTAAGGACTATTCCAAGGGCAGACTGTAAAAGACCCATTAATGCCATTTTTTCCTCCTTTTTTTCAGTATTTTTTCCTGTGTGTCCACTACGTATTCTAGTATTGAACTGCCTATTAGCCAGTCCACATTCCTGTGTGGAACAGGTTGAATGGTTATTTGAGGAAAAATAGGCAGTCCATAGCAGTCCAACCTGCCACATGCCAGTATTGGAAATATGACATGTTAAAATTTGAACATTCATCACTGGCTATGAATGTGAAATCAGACTCAGCCATGTGAAGTAACCATTCATTAGCAGTCCTATTGAATTCATGATAGAGGAAAGATTGTCAATGGATTGAATGGTAGCTTACACATGTGGCGGTAAAAATTTAGACATGCATTAATAAACTCCAAGGACTGACTTGTTGTCAATTCTCATGTTTTCACATCCCTATTGTCTATTTAATTTAAATAAATTAGGCGGCACTCATGTGTAGAGTTTATTTTACTTGGGTTAAGGTTTTCAGGTGAAATTATTCATGTTTGCACTAAAGAAATGCCACATGGGTCACATTTACTAGTTAAATTGTTCTCAGACTTAAATATTTAGTGGCTACAGAAGCAACGGTTTGCCATTTTAAAGTGACAGTATAAAGCTGTAAGTTTTTGATTTTGTTAATATTTTTGTTATGTATCAACAGCACTTACTTCATTGGTTCACAAATTTAAGTTGAATTAGCTCGTTGATATTATCAATACAACCAACATACACTTTGTGTGCATGTATATTATAAAGGTTCACTGTTATTGTGTTCAATTGAAGATTAGTCCAGACCAAAATGTGTTTACCAACAATAACAATGCTGACTGTACATAATGCAGGTTGTGAAGACTGGATATTTGAACGTGTTTTAGAAAATAGCATAACATTAGCAATACAGGCTAACATGATTTTGAAAAGAGAGAAAAACCTGTAGTCGATATACGAAGAACACAATTTCTGCCAAAATTATGAAGTTACAGCCTATCCCTTAAATATAATTAGCATTGGTTTCATTCATCTCCATTCAAAAAAACGAGACCAGGGATTTTCAGTATAAACCAATGAATATGACAAGAATGAAGTAATGCAGATGGCTGCAAACGTCTGTGAGCAGCCTCTAAATTAAATCAGCACAGATCAAATTTTAACATCGTTTATTTTTATTTTCAAAATGTGCAATAATAAACACATGTTCACCGCTAAATATTCCATATGATCGGAACCTGCATTCTATTGAAAGGTACTCACATTTCCAGACGTAATATGGTTGGATCTGTCATTAAATTTTTCTCATACGGCCCACGTTTTCGCGTACGTCCGTCAGCAACTGGCTATGATGTGCAGTCATGTACATGTACGCCAGATCATCACACAACGACGAACACACTTGCGACGGTTCTGCATCTGCCATTGTAAAACTTTCGCGATTACAACTTACATAAAACTTAATGGAAACGCAGTACAGGTACTGTTCATCCCCAAACCGTTCAAAAGTCGAGCCGGATGGACTAACGGTTCTGACGATGTATGATGTCGTGACTTTGGAAAGTGTTGTGTTGGAAGAGTGGACGGGACGTAACAGGGTATGAACGTAAGGGTCCCGTAAATGAGTACGCTTGGATTTAACGAGGCTGATCAGAATTGCAACAGGGTTCACTTAGTGTGTTGGACGTCCGTATTTTAACTGATCTCTTCATATAAAGTCAATTTCTGCTTATTAGAAAAATCTAAAAGAACAGTTTACGCGTACTTGAAATGTCAAAATTTTGCGACGATCACGACCCTTGACCTTTCGAATTTGACCAATGCTTTGTGTTCCCACACGATCGTTATCGGATATCATTGCATCTCTCAAATGAGATTGCGCAGATTTTTTTGAAGTAATGGCTGTTCAGACCAGCTGAATCTTACGAATTATATATGGCTGATTTCTCGGTCATTTCTTCCCCCAGTGCCGACACATTTTGAGTCAAAGCAAGCAAGTGAGTTAGGTCTAAGTGGTAATGTTTCAGTTGGCATGAAGGTAAAGTGTATTTCCCCGCGACAGTGTTGGATGCAGTGACCGAGATAGCAAGTCGTTGTGGACGATAATTTTCCATTCATCCGGTAAGTATTTGAAATGCATATTTATAATGGGCAATTACGAAATTAGTATGCCTTATAGAGAGGCTTTTCTCTGCACATTGATGTTTTCCTGGGAAGCTTGGTTTTGTATATGGCCCGACATTTTTAACCTGAGCTTTAGGGGTGAAAAGAAAGTACGTATCTGTATACCTGGACAGGGCGGAGGGAGGTGTACAGTGTGGCCATTAACGCAAAACAAAGCTGGGCTTGAACAACGTCTAAGCTTAGTTTGCGTCCATGGTCTCACTCAGTGCAAAAACACTGCTATAAAAAAAATAGGCGAAATGAAAATATTAAAAAAACCAAACTACCGGTAGATCGTAGGATGAAGATGGCTATGTAAACTTATGATTGTTTTTACCACCCGGTCTTACTTGCATTTTTTACTTCTTTTGTACATGGTTACTTTTAAAATCCATTGTTAATATGATATTGCCAGGTAAGAAGCCTTGTATTGAAATACAGAAAAAATATTTAGAAATGTGATACGTCTTAATTTTCAAGGGACAGCAGCTGTAATTTTTAATGAGTTCAATAACTTGTTTGCCTCATGTATTAACATTCTTTCTTGTATTGATTCAAATTATGAATTGTGATGCCCTCACTTTGTAAAGATGTACATAAATTAATCGGAATAGTGGCTGTAGCAACTAGTCAAGTCAATACAACGTACACAAGCCCAATACATTTCTAGACATATATGTTACACTTTCAATGTAATAATTTTGCACTCGCAAAGATGTATGTAAAAAATTCCTCTATGTGTATGTAACAAATCACACACATGTTCTGAACCTTTATTGTAAAGTTGTCGTCTTAATAAATGTTACTAAGTTCATTCTCTTCTTTCTGTTTCATTTCAGTGTGCATGTCAGCTAGCGCCCAAGAGAAATTTGGCAAGAATAATCATGACTTACATAAAGAAGTCTTCAATGTCAAATTTCAAAACAAAATAGGACATGAAAGACGAGACTTGGCCAGAGTTAAATGAACTCTTTTAAAAACTAATCTTTGACTTAATCACTTTTCACTGTGTCTATGAAATTTGTTGAAACCAAAAATTTATTAAATTGGTCATCAGACTTACAGATATGTTTTGTGCTTTTTATTTTGAACGTTTGGAAAGGTGAGTCTGCTTGTGTTTGCTGTGTTCAGGTGAGTCAGAGTTGCTTTTAACTCTGTTTGGCCTGTCTTAGTTTTAGGCCAAATATGGTTAAATTACATCTCCAACCAATTGTATCATATTATTCACCGAAAGAGGCTGTGTAAAAGTACTTGATTTTACTGGAATTTGATTTCACTTATTTGATGTTTGCTTGCAAACATGCAAATGTAACAATGTTTACCAAATTAATAACGGCAACATCAAAATAAGTAAAATCGGGTGTCAAATCAGTACTTTTCATGGTGCTCTTTTTCTGCCAGGATGACCCTGTCATTCATATGTGCATTCAAAATAACCATTCGTTCACATACATGTGAGTGGATTCAGAATAACCATTCGTTCACATGTATGTGAATGGCTAGCTCATTTAAATATTTCGGCCTATACACATGTTACCCACGTGCTTCTGAAATGAATGTGGACTGCCTAACTGCCTATTCCCTATGCACATGCATTAAGCCATGCCAACTAGCCATGTGAATGCTAATTTCACATGGTACTGACAGGAATTCCTGTTCTATAAGGGATTCCTAAAGCATGATGAAATAACCAGTTTCAACCGAGCCTCTGTATTATTACCAACCATTATTACTGTTGACAAATGAAGTCAATTTTCAATAATAATATTGCTCATTTTACACATAACAACTGCATTGTGAGGTTTAAGACTTGGTATTTCATCATGCTACAAGAAGTTTAACAAGGAACTCCAGCTTCAACAAGGAACAAAAATGTTGAAAAATATTCTCTGTCTGTCATGGTGTAAAAAATTTTGGTGGCCCACCCTTACTTTCCCTGGAATTTTCATGGCCCACCCCAAGAACACTCATTTTTTTTCGTGCCCCCCCCCATTTTCTATTCCGCCCCCCCCTGCCGTTAATTGTGCTCGGTCCCTTAGTCAATTTGGTGATGCATGAAGGTCTGCAGTTTGGATATTTCTACAAGAGATACCTTGAATTTAGTCAGTATCGTTATTCCAGTTATTCTGTATTGCTTTTCATGACTGAGGATCTGAATTAAAAAGACACTAAAAAGACACTACTAAGTCATATTGCAGTATCTTTATTATATTTCACAACACCATGAACATGTATAACAATATAAGTATTATAATTTTCAAATAAATATTCTTGCAGTAAATAAATCATGTTTCTCGGTCTTGTTTTCGTAGTACTTCATAGAGCTGCATCGACAGTCCTGTTGAGTAACTAACTATGAGTGATATGCTGCTGTTATGTGTCTTTGATATTAACCTAAGAACAAATTCTTTCATTGCACTGTGCAAAAAATATAATGATAATAAGAAATAAAGCAAATTTTATTTAGGCAAATTTTATCCTCCTGGTGTCGTAAGTCAGACAAAAATTCCTCTTCAATTGGTTTCCTTCCATTAGTCCGGCTGCTCCCAACCTCTTTATGGCGAGACTCCTTAGGTGTCGTTGGTGTGTAGCAAAAGACTGAGGGGAAGGGAAATGAAATATAATTTTAGAAACCTACGTCAGTTATGGAAGCCATAGCCCCCGAGGGTCATTGCGGAAGCTTAGGTTTTTGACGATGACGGCAATTTAGAAACACCTTGGACGTAACTCTGCAGTCGTCCATGGGAACATCAACGTACACGTTCACCGTGGCGATGGCGGAAGAAGTTTCTACCTCCATGCATCATCATATTTATAAGCCATACACAGCCCCGTGGCAATATATTCGAAATGATCAACAACGACAGGCAGGGAGGGACAAACAGTCCACGGTACAATGGCGAAGTTTAACACCAAAAGAAATAAAACTGCCGTGCTTGCAAACATGAAGTATAAGTCCGGGCAGCGGGCTCTGCGTCACAGGGTACCGGCGTTATGTGGCCTCAACGCCGGTAACACACCTACCTGCCACGCAGGCCTTGCATCGTGCTCCCAGGAAAGTTAAAAATGAAGCGCTGGTTCCATAAATTTATCATGGGATCACTGTAAAGAAGTATATTTACCGTTGATTGCTGATCTATTTTAATTGTGGACCTGATTCGGCAAGTGTACCGTATACAGCAGAAGCTTCTGAAGGAGTACACACGGTGTAGACAGTCAGGCAGAAAACTTAGCGCGATCGGAGCCAGCTCTGACCTCTGACATTTAGGTACGACCAACTTCCTGCTCTACGTACGCGCAATAAAGGGTCAACGGGTCAAAACGATACTGCGAGTGCGCATAGTACATCTCTAAATTAAGAGAGAACACGAACTGATATATGGTTGTGGTAGAAGGTTGAACTCGCCGCTTTGCGGTGCTTGACGTCTTTTTCGTCATTTATTAGATTACTTCTCACAACTTGTAAACAATAAACAATTAGTCCGATAGTATCAAGTCTACGTCGCGTTGCAGTGTTTATCGAGGGAACGCAGGCAAGCTTATTTACATATGAATTTAGGACACGCCCGATATCAGTAATGACTGCTGACGTCATTGTTTTCGCCTGCTGAAGCCATTTGCTGTGTAGCGACTTGCCGCAAAGAAGGCTCCAAAAATCGGTAGTTTTCCGCGATTTATTTTATTTTTCTCGGGCGTTTTCTTTGAACAACTGTCATTCCCGGTCGACATTATCACAAGGTAACAAAATATGCCAGCCTTCAGGTCAATGCACGTTTAATTATCAAACGCCGTGGCGTCGAAGTAACAAAACAGGTTTTTGCGTTTTTCACGAATTCAATGTGTGAATGAAATAGCCTTCTTTGGCACCTCGTCAATTCGCGCTCACAGACACCAGCTGCTTGAAATTTACACTGTCCATTGAAAACATAATGAACTAAAAATTTGTATCTGGGATTTCCTTTATATGCTTTTGTTTTTAGTCCTTTGTGCCCTGTGGGCACAAAGTACTAATGTGATGACGCGGCCTCTGTTGTCGCATACAGTGGGCCATATGCTTTGGACGCAGATATCTCAGAAACGCTTCAGTAACTTTTTCTGAAATTTGGTCTAGTGGTCACTTAGGCATGTATCTCAAACGGTCTATTTTCTTTTTTTGATTGAATCATTTTAAAGTCAAGTTTTTAGCTTTTTTTGTGAAAACCACTATTTTCAATTTTTCCTCAAAACCACTGATGTGATGATTGTGATATTTGGCATGGGTGTTCGTATAGTTGAAATGCAGTCAGAATGTTCAAAATTCGGTGATACATGCCTTGCATTATTTTTAAACAATATTTTTATCCATTTTTATTATATATTTACTTGATTTTGACTCACTTTCGCTAAAGCTACCTTCTGCGCATGCGCACAACTGTAGGACAAAATCTGAGTTGAAGAATTGGTGGACGCCATCTTGTTTCTCGGTCGGGCACATTTTTTACGTTATAAACAATTCACTGTGTATTTCAATATGTTCTATAGTTATGAAGTTGACAGTGATGCACTTTTGCGGCTGTCGTGTATTTTTTTGGTACGAAAGGCGCCTTTGATCGACTGAAGAATGATGGCCTCCATAGGCGATAAACACCGGTACCGGCAGGCATATCAGTTCTACTGAGGAAGCAATCCACTGGCCCGTATAGGTCAGGGGCTCACTTAGGGGAGAACCACTTGATTTCTGGGGGGTATGGAGGATTTTGAGAAAAAAAAATGTCACCAGGTGAAATAAAAGAAAAAAACTAAGCCTGTAATGGCTTGAGAAAAAAAAATTCTCATCACAGACAGAAATAAAAAAGGAATTGTCACAATGCAGTTGAAATGAGCAAAATTTTGGAAACTTCATCCTCATGTATTCATTGCTGGCATGCTGCCATAGGCAGCGCAAATGTTTCTACCACAAGCAATTCTTATGTGTTTTTTTTCCAGCGCTTATGATATAAGCATTTACTACTTTACACCTCAGTGCACTCGATGATTTCCTTCCCTTTTCTGACCCAAGAAATCATATTTCAGGATTTCTGTTGCAATATCTCAATGGTATAGGCAATATCTAGATGGGACTATTTGACTCCTGTAAATTGTGAAAATTTAAAACACCAGACAGGAGTCAATAAACTAGTGTTAAAACCAATACATTATTCTCTCAATATAAATATGTTAGAAAGATTACAAGTTGACAATGAAAAATTCAGGAACAACAAATATAATGAAATACAATGTGTGAGCCTTGTTTCTCTGACCACAAAAGATAACACCCCCCCCCCCCCGAGAACTTAAAAGGAATTGACTGTTTTAAAAGCAAGCAGGTATAGTACTGATCACAGTTGATTTGCCAAAAAGTGTTCTACAATTTAAAGTTGTATATATACTAGACTTTCCATTTTGGTTTCATTTGTTGGAATGTAAAATGAATACATAAAACCATCCTGTGATATGTGAAACACTGGCTTAAATTTGAAAATTCACTGCTACTCCATTTGAAAAAAAAAATTGATGCAGGTCTGACAGTAGAAATAAAAAAATGCTGTCTCTCTGACAAAAAACTTTCCTATACCCACTTCCTGCATACCCCCAAAATCAAATGGGTCTCCCCTTCATATGCGCATGCGCATATAACAAGTTAACGTTGTTTTGCAAGGACTTTGAAAAATCAAACCAACGCCATCTTGTTGGTGCGAATTTTGACGTTTTGGGGTTTTTAGCATGTATTTGATGATGTTTTGTAAATATGAAGTTCACAGTGATGGTACTTTTGTTGCTGTCATGTATTTTTTGGCACGAAACGCTCCTTTGATAGACTGAAGAATGATTGCCTCCGTACTCGGTACTCCCCAGTACCGGCGAATCCATTGCTTAAGCGAGGCAATCCCATCGGCGGCCCGTACTAATAGCTGGGTGAGAGCGAGGGAACGCTCTGTCCTTCTACCTCCATGTCATAACAAACTAGCGTCGTTTTATGTTGATGTACTGTTCTTTCGA
>LD345191.1:47940-63372 GCA_001465055.1 Ptychodera flava | reverse complement strand
CTAAGTACAAGTGTGGTGAGTGTAACAAGCAAATGTTTTTTAGTCAATGGCCCAAATTTATTTTCTATTTGATGGACAATAAATACATGTGTAATCAATGCCAACAGTCTAGTTTAACTAATTTGGTTTAGATTAGCCATTGGCTAAATTTTCTCCCCTTCTATAAGTTCACCGTTTCCTGTTTTAGATATTGTTGATCCTATTGAGTCCCATCTCTAATTCTTAATTCACTTTCATATCAGGGTTGTTGATACTTAGAATCCACACTTGAACTTATGCTGGAGCAGTAACCAACCAGTTCAAATAACTTTCATTTATGTCCAAACAATTTGACTTTTTGCCAAATTTCACATTTATGGCAAATAATAAACATTAAGGAGGTACAAAGGACGTCGGTGCCCCCGGGTCCCATGTTTTGTTATGCGCTCTTGGAGGTGTTATCACTAGGTATCGGACTAAGGTGCTTTTCAAGGAATTGTAATTGTCACGCCATATGAATATTTGAATGGAGATGCCGAGAAAAAATCGAAGACACGGATTTGAAGAATATTTTCAAGGCTTGTCAATGAACAAATTTCAACCGGAGAGCTTGCAGCGTGTTCGCTAAAGGAGAGGAAAACCGTTTTCTTGAAGGTTAAACAAAACGTTTGTCACGTGACCCTTATGCAAATAACGACCGTGTACTGTACTTGGTCGGATTTCTCTATATCAGGGCTTTCAGAAAATGTATACTTTATTGGGGTTTGGGACTTCTTGAATTGAGAAAAAAATAAAATTCTGAAAGTGTCTAAAAGGTATTTATCATCCTTAAGAGAGAGAGAGACACATTGGTAATGTGTTCCATACACTTCAATATCAAGCCGGTTTCCGGTTCTTTCCGTCAGAATCCTTTCCCGCACGAAGTAAACTTCAAGCGAGGTTATTGCAGAACTGTTTGCATATTTCAACGGCTGAAACCGTGGTCATTAAAATGTGTCAGCGAGATAATTGACTCTCGTCCTTGGAATCCGCTGACAATAACGACAAGGATTAGCAAAACTCTCCGTTCCACGACAGCTACTACCGAAATGAGATAACAAATTATAATCGGCCAAGATTTCGTATTGGTAAGTGTCGTCCGTGAACCATGTGTGTCTACAAATGTGTAGAGGAACGTGTGACTAGGTGACTAGGTATCGTACGTTGTGAGTTTGAACCCCAATGAAACCACCATTATCATTAGAACTACTGATCCTAGTATGGCCCGACAACGAGACCATATATGGTAAGGCCATGGAGGTCCTTTTGAACACACCAGCTGCCAGAGGTAAGGCCAAAGTAAGTAAATTCTTTGTTTTGGGTCCACTCAAAATCCTAAAAGATACGCGGGTCAGCGGCTAAAAAAACACACAGAAAATTAAACACAAAATCTGTTTGCCTTTTTTTGGACAATTTTTCTCAAACCACATGAATACTCCTGTCACAGTGTGACACACTGTATGATCACTGTATGCATTTTCATAACAAATGGATCAAATTAAACAGTCATTCTTTGACGTTTGCTTTTTTCTTATTAGTTTTACATTTCTTTCTTGTGCATTCAAAGTGTCCACATGTCAATACCATTGCACAGCAACTTGACAGCCTCATCATATTACTTAAATCTGGACAGTTTGAGGAATGGGTACACTATAACAGTATACAGTAGCGGTCTTTTGTCCTCAAGTTTTTGTATGTTTTTTTCAAGTTTCTTGTAATGCCTATGCCCTCATGGAATGTCACTGTTTTGCTGAAAGGTGCCAGTTTTGAAAGAAAACACCAAACAGAAATAGTAACTTGTATCCTCTGCATTTAATTTTGGAAAGATGGGGCATCAGAGAGAAGAAGAAATTGATGATATAATTGACAAAAGTATTCCCTGTAGCTTCCTCGGGACCATCCGTAACCCAGCACCTTTCCTTTCCATCTAATAAAAGAAAGCATTTCGCAATTGTCAGTCTCCGCACACAGACTCATCAGACCCAAATTTAGGTGGACGCTTCACATCTATATTCCTTGCACTTTCAAAGTACCACAACCTAGATTGATTGAAAAGATGAAGTATCATCGCATTAATGGAAATATTCTACAGTGGGTCAAAGCATGATTGACAAATACAAAACAGCCAGTAGTCATAAATGTAGCATCATCTGAATGGAGAATACGTCACAAGTGGTGTCCCAAAGGGTTCAGTTCTTGGACCAGTACTCTTTCTAATCTACATCAATCATACTGGCGGTGAAATTAGTTCTGAACTCAAAAAATTACTGACAATACCAAGACACATCAAATTGTAGTGATCCTGAAATTCTACAAGCTGCTTTGGACAAGCTACAAAAAATGAAGAGTAAGTGTCTGAATAAGCTGTAATGAATACGATGAATCTTAGTAACTTATAAACTGTTGTTCATTGCACCTTTACAATTTGTTTTCTTCCAGAAAAAAAACTTTTTCCGGAACTACTTGATATTTTCGCTCGCAATTACGTCTGGACACAGACAAGGAAAAAAATGTTCTCCTTGCCTTTGGTCTGGAAAAAGCATGAATTAAAAACTATTCATTCTTGCAGACGCCGCCATAAATACTTCAATAAAAATATAAATGTCATAAAATTATTCACAGGCAAAAGTGAGTTAAAGAAGATAGGTCTATGTTGATGGAGAAGTCGAACAGTGAAAACAAAATCACTTCAGTGCAGAGGACACGAATTTCGTATATGGAAATCAGTATAAGTTCATAAAGTACCCCGATACGCTGCAGCTGGCGGCATCGCATTTTCGTTAGATAAGCGGTCAGAATGTGCAGTTATGTAACTGTCTCAAGTGTGAAAACTGATTGAATTGAATTGAATTTATTTGGCAATTAAAATAAAATATATAAAATGTACATTTCACATTACTGCCGAGGATAACACAAGAAAGCAATTGATGCTTATTTCCATTGTGGTCCTCGATGTTAAAAAAAAAATGACGGATTTGATTTTGACAAGACGGCAATTGTTCTGGTTGATCTATTGGAATACATGGGGAAAATGTCATGACAATTATGTTTTAAAAAGTGTAGATAGATATATATCATTCATTAAAATCAGAGAAACATTCTTGACATTAAGTGGTCTTTTACTCTTTTTTTGAATACACTGATTGACTCACATTGTCTTAGTGACAAAGGTAAACTATTCCAAATTACGGAACCTGTATGATTAAAGGAATTAATGCCACAACCTTTTACCCTTGGAATCTTGAAGGATGCAACACTATTTCTTGTATTGTAACAGCTTATGTGTCTTTGTACTTGATTTCTCATGTAATCGGGAGCATGGTCATTGAAGATATTATGCATATGATTAAGTTTAAGTTGGTTTACTCTCTGTTCAACAGGCAACATACCTACTTGACGGAATTCGCCCGGCCCAATGTGAGCTCTAGGCGGGACATTCAACAGAAATCTGATAACTTTATTTTGAGCCACTTGTAGCCGTGATTTAGTTCGTTTTGTAAGCCCAGAGTACCATGCAGAACAAGCATAATCGAAGTGACATTGAATCAGCGCCGAGACAAGGAGCTTCTTTATATCAAGTTTAAAATCCCTTGCATTTCTGTAAAGAAATTTCACTTTTTTAGAACATTTACTGACAATATCATACAAGTAGAAAGTCTGCCTACATTTGTTATGAATTTTCTTAAAAACAAAGCAGATGATATCGTTTGGACATGCAGCAATTCCTGTACTCTGATTCATCGGACTCGGTTTACACCTGCTTTGTTTTTAAGAAAATTCATAACAAATGTAGGCAGACTTTCTACTTGTATGACACAAGCGATCAGGATGTCGTTGGATCCTTTACGTCAAATTACAAGCTGCATGCGATCGTGAGCGATGCTAAGGTCGATGTACCTCGTCAAAAGTTAGAGGTAGTAATGAACAATATCATGGCGGACGGGAATGGTCATCGCGGCGCAAGCTTCAGGTTGCCTTCAATATTGTCACATTGAATCATCTCCTTTTGCAGTTCTATGGTTGATACATTTATAACAATTGTGTTTAACTTATTGTTTGATGAAGATAATTAGAGTATAGCATGTGTATAAAAATGCTGTTGGAGTTGCATTTAGCAATTTCGACTCACCGAGCCCACATTGGCTATTTGATACGGTTGTCATCAGACCGCATAGGCAAGTAAACAGAAGACAAACTAGAAACGATGCAAAGTTTGCCAATTCTAGGCATTTTCTGGGACATATATTGAATTCAACGACTGAAAAAAGAAAGGGTACAAGCCTGTATGTGAGTTCCATTCGTACACATACACTTTTACCATTGTATTGATCATGTCCTCGACCACTGGTTATCGTTACGTTTTACAGCGATTGAAACTAATGCGATGTCGTTCATGGAAAATGTAAGACTAGAGTTCAGACTTTATAAAACCATGTTTTTGTACAAATACAAGGTCCCATTTCTTGCATTATTTCAAGATTTGACAAGTCTATAGTATTTTGTATCGAAGTTAGATAAAGGAGTCGGGCTTGGTCGATAAATAATGTTAAAAATTGATATAAGAATTGTAGAATATCCATCATTTGCGACAAGACAAAGGCAACTTATTAAAATGACGCAACAAAAACGTAGACATTTCAAAAAAAACAAAAAAACTTTTGACTGTAAACTTGGCGAAACGGAATTGCAAGCAGCACTGTGAAAAGATTCTTGGTACACTTGTCGATGAAAATCTGTCATGGAAGTAGAATCGTGACAAGATTTTTAAAAAAGTAAATAGTAATATTGCTTTGTGCAAGAGAATAAGACAGTTTTTACCTATGAATATAAGAAAACTTTTTTATAATTTCTATATTTTACCACACTTGGATTACTGTTGTTATGCATGGGGAGCATCACCGTTAATAAAAAGGTTTCATAGGATTACAGAGTGATTTGTGATGCAAGTCATAATGCTTCGACCGAAGATTTATTTAAAATAATGTATATAATGCTACTACCGGATAGAATAGTTTAAAAATATTTGTATAGTTTTTAAATTTTTAAATAATCTTGCTCGCAATTATATAAAATAATTTTACTGAAATTGACATAAAAGAGTTACAAGATCTAAGATGCAAAAATTGTTAGTGGTTCCTGTACAAAAGGATTGTTACTGTAAATAGTGCCAATCAGTCGAATAATGTTGATTTAAATATAAAATCTAGGAACTCATTGATTAGTTTTAAAACGTTAACACTGAAGCTTATTGAAAATAATTTTGCGTTTTGAATTTTAGGTTTGTCGATTTGTTTTTGTCGTTTTGTGTGTGCGTTCATTTGCCTCTGTTGCGCTTGTTCACTCCTGGCCGCCTTTTATTTCTGTATTGTATTATGCTAGGTTTGATTGTCATGTTTCATGTTGTTCTGCTTCGTATCAGTCTGTATGTTCATCTGAGGACCTGGGGAAGATAAGCATCTTTACTGAAGCTTACCAGGCTACCCTTGTTAAATAAGGTTAAATGAAATAAAATGAAAACAAAAAATGGTCAGATCTGTAGGTTGTGAAATATCCGATATAGGCTATATGGGATATTTACCTGCCTGTTGACAAGACCTAGTCTAGTTTTGTCTAGTATCCGAGTAAGAGTCAAACTAGCACCGTCGGGTTTGGCCAGATCACTAGGGTGCTGAAATCGTCCAGTATCGATCTCAGATTCCAAAGAATATCGCCGAGAAACATCGGCGATTTCACAGACCCGGAGCGCGCGCCTATACTATAATATCGATATTAGAGTCCCTAAATCTCTGGTATTTTTCGGGTAAATAGGCGATTTAGCAGACCTTAAGTGCCAAGATACAAGGCAAGTCATTATAGCATCGTCGTGTATCGAACTTAGAGTTCAAAAATCGCCAGAAAATGGCAGGTCAATATCGGCGATTTCACAGACCTTGAGGGCCCGGATACAAGGCACATCGTAGTAGTATCACCTAATATCGATGTTAGACTTAACCTATAGTCCGTTATTTATATGTCGGCGTTATATTTATTTATATTTGTGGGACGTCACACTTCGATACTATAGACAGTGAATATCCTAGATTTAAAAATTTGCAAAGTCGTACCTTCATGCAACGATGCCTAAAGTACGATACGCCGGCAACGATCGGACGAGAAGGGCGCAAAATGGCATCATTTACATCTCGTCTATTGAAGAATACGTCGCCAGTCTGTATCTGTTGTGAATGTTATAGCCTCTAAAACTGTGTTAGTCTCTTGACCACTGCAATAATAGAGGCATTCGACATTGTAGTAGTATTTTATCTTGTCACAGTCCTCTACTGCCAGTGAAGGGAATATGGTCTGACGGATACCTTAGCAACCTTGCCTCGAAGCCGGAGTGGTTACTGTTTCTGAGCCGGTATACCTCCGCTATTATCTGTGTGCAATGACCTGGCAAACGGGAGCCTTTGTCTTTATTTAATCCATTATCACGAGAATCCACTATTGTCCTGTTTGTTCGTATTATGCTATTCGATATCTCTCTACAAAACAGTTCACTCTTACATTCTGTTCACACCGAGCAAATCTCTTACATTATTGCTAAAGCCAGAAAATGTAATCAACTGTGTCCTCAAAATATCATTGTTCAAGCCTCAGGTTTATGTTGATACTATTGCTGTTAAAAGCAGCTGCAGTAAGTGTTGTGGCGAGTCGCTCGGACACACGCTGTCAGTGATCTATCCTATGTATTCCTTTCCATGTATCCATAAGTGGGGCTATTAGATCAACAACCGAAAGCAGTTCTGATCTCTATATCGAGCAATGTTCACATATTTTACAGTGAATTCACGCGGACTCTTTGGATATTTACGTTATTTCCTGTCCGGGTTTAGTGAATGTATCTGACTTGTGTACCTTTTTGTTCCGAACTAAACGAAGTTTAGTCTCCAAACTTTAATTTGCAAATACCATGATACACAAAAATTCGGGCCTGTTGTCTAACTTCCGACAGCAAACTTTGTCACATCATGGAGATAAAAGAAAGATGTATATACGTCCACGGCCACATGGAGGTAGTAATCGACAAAGCCGGGACTCTGTTAACAGGCGAGTCCCACATAGCAACACATATTTCAACACCTATATCGTTGTTTCACGGTGGAATGTAACTGTAAACGACAGTGTATAAGGTTACATTCGGCGATAAACATCATCCATTGAAATGCACGCATTGCCCGTTGATTTGCATTGTAATGAGTTGCATTAGGCCAAAGTAATGAAATTCTTTGTTTTGCGTCCACTCTAAATGGGAAAAGGTACGCGTCTAAGCGGCTAAAAAACACACGCAAGAAAATTAACCCAATGTAATTTGATTGCAGCAAATAACAAATTGTAACAAAATTTTCGTTCAGAAAAGCTAAGCGGTCATGTCCTAAAATTTCCTATTCAAATACACTCCGTGTGTTTTTCATGGAAGCCTTAAAAACCTAGGCGGGTGGGGACGCAAAACAAAGAATTTAATTACTTTGGCCTTATCAAACAATACTTGAAATGCTGCATGAAAAAAACCTTGCATAAATTTACAAAGACATGAGCGTATACCAACTTGACATGTGATCGTTTCTATGATTCAAATTTTGAGAAATGTGCATCGAAACACAGATAGCGCTATAGCAACATCGGAAAGCACCAGACAGATGAGACTTTTCAGCATTGAGAGCAGGAGTTCGATTCCTAGTACATCGCGTAGAATCATTGTGCTGTAAAATTTCCTGTGGCAGTTTCCTTTGTGTATGACACGATGATATAATGTTTGTTATTTTATGATCGTAAGAAATGTCTTCAAGAAGATTTTTTTCTTGTGGAAGAGAATTATGGAAAGTGCTTTCTTAACACGACACCCTCTCCCGATTCTCTCCATATAAGCTTCACCATTCACATTTTCATCCATATTGTAAAATCTGGGTGTCAGGGAAATCTATCAAAATTTCATCATGTACATTTTACTATTGGATTTCTTTGCATTAGGGATTTCAGGTCACAGCTTGAAGATAAGAATTTTCTCCATATTCATGAGACACAACGGCTTCTTGATACCTTTTCTCGTGGCATTTATTGTGGGGCTTCTGGTTTCAGCAGTCGCATGTCGTAATTTTCTAACAAGGTGTTAACAGTGTTATTGAAGTGTTTATTGCAGCGTCTGCATTGTCTGTATCGGAGAGAGTGAAATTATGTTTTCCTTGCAATAAGACATTTAATGAGAAATATAATGTTTTGCTTGAAAATGTTAGGATGGTGAATTCTTCGTCTTTCCGTCTTCAATCCCAATTGTTTCTGTCTCAAACACGCCTTTCTAGACCACACTTCTTTTTTAGTATAAGGTTCCCTGTAGTCTAGAACGTATCCTTGGCTACGGTGTGTACTAGTGTACTCCCCGAGACCAAGGTTTCAAGGCATCTGACGTACATACGATAGTCAGTAATTCAACGCAAGCCATGCATTGATGAAGCAAACTTTCTTCTCAACAACTATACGTGACAGACAGCTCATTACAGTATGTATAATTATGTACAATAGGTAAAATGTTGTCCAGCTTATATCAGGCCTGTTTGCCGGGATTGATAACTTTGTATATTACCACATCTTAATATTTCATATACGAAATGAAATGCAATTAACACTGGCATACTATACAGTTTGTAAGACCAATCAGTAGAACGCAATATGCCGTCAATCCTTTGATTAACGATATTTTGCACATTTTGGGGACAACATATGTCAGTTGTCAATCAACTATTGTATTATATTATTATAAATTAGTTTCACAAGCAAAATTCAAGCTACTGGGACCGTGTCGCTATGCTTTAATTTCAGGCAATAATTGTAACAATATACCGTATCTGCCTCAACCAGAGCTCAATTTAACTATAATCAAGTCCAGCGTTTCGGTTACTTGTAGTAACAGTTTCAACAGTACGTAAATATAAAGACTCAACATAATCACGGAAAACAAAGGCCATAGTTAGTAACATATATTACTTGCATACTAGTACATGTATATATTGAACACAGTCGACTCAAAAGTGCGCCCAAAGTGACCCGCAGTGCCCGCGAGTTTTGCAACGGGTTCCGTTTGGGAGACATTGTCGCAAGGGCGCGTCCTGGCAACACTGCTAATATTCCGCGTTAAAGAGATATCACTCCTTTGATATCACTTTCGCCACTATTCATGTCTCCGCAACTGTGCCATGATTTTCAAAAAATTAACCTTAAAGCATTAATAAGTAAATGATTTTATGATCCGCTTGCTGTCATCTCACTAATGGATAATAACGCATCTACAACGATCAAGTTTACGGCCAATCTCACAACTGGCTTGTCTCGATGAGCCGGTATTGTCATCACTTTTCAGACGAAAATCTAATACCGCGAAGCATATTGAAGAAGGGACATAGCATTACAGCACTGAACTCTACGAGTCTCATCGTCTCAACATGAATATTCTCGTAAATCACATTAAGATGTCACCACAGGATAGTCAATTGAGCAAAGGTTTAAGGTACATTAAAATAATTTATTCGTGGACAATTTGGACACTTGAGGGGTAAATAGCTGAAATTCTGAACATATTTCGCCATATATAATGGCAGGAATCACGAGGGCGATGAGCACAATTAACATGGCGGCGGATAGGAGCGAATACGCAGGTTCAGTGGCGTAACCTGTCAAAGGAAGTGTGTTGCGTGATGTGCAGTGCCGCGGCAGTTCATAAACTCATCCGGTGCGCGGTCGAGAGCTTAACTCCGTCTTTTCATTCAGTGAACTGCAGAAGTCTGCAAAACCTAAGTACTAAATCAATTAAAGCAGTAATTCTTAAGTTTCGAGCAATTTCGTATGTGTACTATGCACTTTTTAGACTGGCACATTTTTGAATAAACCAAGTCCTACATTAAAACAACCGTCATTAAATGTATACTCTCATCAAATACTGATATGATAAACAAGGCTGTTCCTAGTTTATTTCGGGGACAGATATACCCACGGTTATACATACAATTAAGTGTGAAAACAAGTCATATAATTTAAAATGATTGGAGCTAAAATTTCAATGAGTGTCAAAAGCAGGAATATTTGTGTCTCAAAAAATACTGCAAAGGCATCTTTCAGTCAAAGGTTATGATTTTTAAAAAATAACATCAGCAACAACCTAAGCAGCATGATCAAAACTTTCATGAGTTAGTGTATTGTTTTCATAATGGACTCAAGATATTTATTTCACAACCGTTACAAACAAAACATCCCCTTCACAAACTCGCTTCCCTAATGTCAGTTTTGAAGTAGGAAAATGCCATTAAAAATCAAGGCTTGAACTTCCCGTATATGCAACAAATTGCTAAATTAGGTCTTCAGAAGTTCAAAGTGCTCATTAGCAGGTTGGCCTTGTCATGAATTTTTCAATTATTCACGGCTCTTATACTTATTCTTGGTAAGCCAACAATCAACAGACGGCCAATTTGTCTCAACTATGGAAACTTTTACAGCTGTCGGAAATTATTATGCTTAGCATTTGCTGTTATGGGTTCAATGGATATAAGATGGCGAGATTACATACCTGTTGAGGCAGATGCTTCCCTCTGGACAATGGTCAGAGATAGCAATATCAATAAAAGTAAATCCATTGTAACCATGCCATGAATGCTGGTTTGTTCTCTGGGATGCTATACCAGTATGTGTGATGATAAGGCAGCTCACCCTTTTAACTTGCTGACATTTGTTTGGACAGGGGTAACCATGGTTACTGGATATGCATATTAAACCCAATGTTTTGTTTATTCATCATTAATTAACTGTTATCAATAACCTGTGTCAAACTGGCTGTTGTATGTAATCATACCAATCTCTTATAAGTCTCTAAGTAACAGAAATGCAGGGAATTTCACTTTCTTATCTTTCTTGTCACTTGAAAATCAAAACAACACTACATCAAAATTACTCATGCTTATGCATATGCAGATGCACAAGACACGTGTTTTCCTTATTGTTAATTAGGTCTTCTGTTCCATGGAGTTCTTTTTTATTGGATAGATAAATATAAAATGTAATTTTTTAAATCGCATTGACGACACACAAGACATTAGAAAAATGATCAACAATAGAATAATCATATTTGTACATACACATTAATCACTCTTTTTGTTGCAATTATAATAAATGGTTCAGACGGTGCTTCTCCACGTGGCACTCTGCTCCAGCTTGTTTTATTGTTGAGTGGTGGAGAGGAAATATGACATCAAATCAATTCAAGCAATCGTCTTCATGCACGGCAAGTAAATCACCAGAACCAAGAAACAAACAAACAAACAGAACAACAACATGAAAAACACACTGACAAAATCGATATTCCCATTTCCCAATTTCGGAGTTTCTAATGTAATTTCTCAGACCCACAGGCCGTAAATAAAGACTGCTCCCGAAACAGCTGTGTACGCCCGAGTCAGAACGACCAGAACCATTATACACACGGATGATATCTCAGCAAAAATTTAGAAACAACAATAAAGCTACAGCTAAGAAATTTACAGACTCTTGGCTTTTGATTCATCAGTTTTTGAGCTTTTATACCAGTAAAGAGGCATTCTGAATACAGCCGTAATTTTCCTCCCAAACGTAAAAGGCGAAAACGCGGGCATTCTGCAATGGACCCTGTCAACTTTACCTTGCTGCAAGCCCCATGCCAATCTCGGCCGGGCCCGGTGCACTTGTACAGCAAGCAGTGTACAGCCTTACAGGACTAGTAGCCAACCAAACGGCCAAATGCATAAAACAATGCCGAAGAGTAAAATCCTTAGGTCAGAACCACTGATTATAAATTTCCAGAACAAGTAATGTTTGAAAGGTTTGTATTGATCACTTCATTTAGGTTTATTTGAATGACTTTCTCATCGAGCTGTGTGTATAATTGCCCCGGGCATTGTTTTGGGGCATGCCTTACGCATGGACCGAATTACGTCAATGCTTAGCTATAGCTCCCTCCAAACGCATCTAGACTACAGCCTAAGCAAATTGTGCAGTTGTGAAAGTCAGATATATGTATCATGAATTCTTTACAAAAAATAAGTAAACAGTATCAAACCAAGAAGTTAGTTTGTTGTTGGGCCGAGTGCGCACGGGGAAAGACTTTGCCGTGAGACCGGCTGGGATCTCTCTGTGCTCGAAATTCTACCATGCCTGTAGCTCCATCGCATCAGGGCAACATTGTCTTAATGATTTGATTTTTTCCAGTTTTAATTCACCATCCTACAGGTAAATCCCAATGACAGGATACGATAGGCATTTACCAAATGAAGCACGGAGGAGTAAAGGGCATAACACTCCTATAAAGTCTCAAACTCATCACCATCTCATGGTGAAACCAGAAACTATACTCTCTGCCGTAGTACCTCCTCTTTACAATTAACTTTGGAGTATTTTTACAGTCTTGAGGTTCCTATCAAGTTTCCTGACATTCATATGTACAAAGATGCTAACTGCAACTACAAAATGTGGCTATTTAGAGATACCACACAAGGACCTTCTGAGATGCTAATTACAACACCTACATAGAGAAAAACGGTTTCACTTAGCGTACAGCTTTCATACATCGTGAAATTTTGCAGAGTTGCCATTTCCTTTTAAGAAAAGGTGTCAGTGTGAAAGCTGTTTTTGTACATTAATATTCTTAAAACAATTCTTGATGTCTTTTTTCTCTGATGTATACAGTACGCATAAAGTTCATATAACTGATTACATCAATTTTTGTCATTAAAGTTGACTTGTATATAAACGTCCAGTTCCAATTCACTTTAGAAAAACTGTCAAAAGCTGTCTTAACTGAATCTCAATTTACAGTTCAAAATAACTGATTCAAATTTGCATATTTCCAATTTTTTTTTAATATTTGCTAAATGCTGTATATGTCATTTGAAATTGATGGAGGAGTTCAGTTAATTTCCGTTGCACTTTTGAATAAGTAAATTTCATCGAGAATCCATTTAATTATTCATTGAATAATCAAATACAAAAAGAGTACATATCTACCTGGCGAGAGAATAATGCTATCACCACTTTTTTTGTTTTTAATATGAAGACCTTTTATGAAAAAATATCATTAGTAAATTAAATTTGCGATTTCTTGGCAACAAAAGAGACAAGCGTACTATTCATCTCAATTGAGTATGTTCATAGCTTACCCAGGATAAAATCTTTCTGTCCGTATACTGAAGAGTGATTACCCTTGGAATAAAGGTCATCATAACTTTCGTACGCAAATGGCATTTCCTTAAGGCAGAGCTCACCTCGGGGACAAATAGTTGGACTTCTAAATTCCTACTATTGTTTTCTGATCTACCACTTGTGAGAGCTCATTTTAAAGCTCTTGACGATAGAAAAACTTTCATCGTCTTAGCTTTCGAAAATCAAAAATCGCATTTTCCCCAATACAGTTAATACAGGAATGGTGGCCATTATGAATTTCAAATATCGCAAAATGTTTGGTGATTTGTTTCCCTATTTCCAAACATTGTATGGTGACACCCAATTTTTATTGTTGATTTGGTAAGAGAATGATTGAAAATTTCATTCAGGAAAGTTTGAGCGAAAGTTTAAGTCTTTCACCTTCGAGGCGCATACAACCTTAACCCGGAGATTTGCTTGCACTGTCATCATGGCAACTTCAAGTAGCAGTAGGAAGAAGTGAATCCAAGTATCTTGCCTTTGTATCAATACAATAGATGGACATAAATAGACCAAAACAGCGCTACCTACCCACATGACTTGCTGGTAAATAGTCCGCATCTAGCGTATAGTATTGAACCAAAAATAAAGTTTAAAGAGGTCATTAATAATTACTATCCAATGTTGGTACATACAGTATGCACTAAACACCCCACTTTCAGAATAGAGGGGATACGTAGATGTCCATTTGAAAGATGACAAGAGGGTATCAGGATGGTAACCACTGGACATTTATCAACCCCCGACATTTTCCATCCATGAGTTTGGCCAAGGATAAGTGTAAGCGTCCATGAGGTCACCGTCCTTGCGCAACATGAAGGTAGTTCCGGCTCCTAGTCTAACACTTTACGATAAATGTCTAAAAATCCGTGGATGAAATATATTTTAGTTGCTAAAAGACTTATTTGAGTTTGCATAATGCACGTCTGTCTGAAAACTAACCTGGATTCCAAATCAGACGTGAAGTAAATAAAACCAAAATTACTACGCACACTCTGGTACGACAGTGGAATGGGCCTGAACAAACTTTGAGGAGACATGCACTGGTGAGAGATATGAGAGACACTGATAATCCATACCATTGAAGACCACCATGAATATGATAATAATGCTATACAAACAGGTACAATAATATTTATGATACCGGTACACTGTTTTTTTTCCTGCAAAACACACCCACGTCATAAAACGAGCCGTCTAATGGTACAGTCAACCACCGGTACTAGCTAAGGTCATTCATTCTGTGGGGACAAGCACTTGGAACACCTTTAAGCACTCTTCGCGCCAAAATGTTTGGTAAGGATAGCAATATGAGTAAAGGCAATCGCCAAAATTGAGCATCAACGAAGCATTGCAGCCATGCTCTTTTGGTGAATATTTAACATTACAGCAATTCCTATAGGGCAGGAAAAATCATCACAAGTTACAGCTACTGGCCCTTCAAGACAAAAGCAAAGTGAAACCTGCTGAAAGTCAACATCAAACTACTTTTCTTATCACATACAAGATATGGTCCCCGCTCCTTTGCAAGAGACAGCATGTACTGAATTATCAATTTACATAAACTAATTTACAATAATTTTGACAGTGCATGTAGTGGGGTATCTCACACATCAAGATGCATACTACATTAACCCGGAGATTTACACGCACTGTTATCATGGCAACGACAAGCAGCGGTAGGAAGAACTGAATTCAAGTGTCTTACCTTTGTATTAATACAATAGATGGATATAACTAGATCAAAGCAGCGCTACCTGCCTACATGACTTGGTAAACAAGTCATCGTTGATGACACAGTCCCCACTTGTTAATGGGTACTTTGATCACATGTCCTCAGAGAGGATAGAGTCCTCTTCATTAATTAGGTCTGTGATAAAAATACTTTGATACAGATAGCGCTCAATGGCCAAGAATGACCTACATACAAGAAAGATCTACATATGTATGACATAGGTAAATGTCCTTGTACCAACTTTGAATAAAATCGGTTGAGATATGCCTGAGTATTATGGCTCTGTACATGAAGAAATTGTAACAAAATGGCCGCACAGCAGCCATATTGGATCGTATCACATAACAAATTGACAGTAGTCAATCTCCTTGTACCAACTTTGAATAAATTCGCTTGATACATGTCTGAGTATTATGGCTCTGTAC
>LD345191.1:28669-45904 GCA_001465055.1 Ptychodera flava | reverse complement strand
GCACGGACGGACGCACACACGCACGCACGCACGCACGCACGGACGCACGCACGGACATGACCAAACCTATAAGTCCCCCCGGACGGTGTCCGTGGGGACTAATAATCCAAATGTGCCGTATAGTATTGAAACCGAATGAAGCTTAAAGCTATCATTAATAATTACTACGCAATGTTGGTACATACAGTATGAACTAAACATCCAACTAAGTTGGGTGTTTAGTTCATACTTTAACACATTTATGGAGATGATAAATAGATGACCACTAGCGAGATGACAAGAGGGTATCAGGATGGTAACCACTGGACATTCAACAACCAAAATATTTTCCATCAATGAGTTTGGGCATGGATAAGTGTTTGTGTCCATGTGATGATCGTCCTTGAGCAACAGGAAGCTACTTCCAGCTCCTAGTCTAACACTTTAGGACGAATATCTAAAATTCCGTGGACAAATTATCTGTTAGTTGCTGAAAGATTTATTTGACACAATTATCTTTTGAAAATAAAGCAGATATTAGTAGTGACCAAGCCTATCAAATGGACGTTTATTGTGAATTGAGGACATTAGCAAAAACTTCAATTATTGCTGGGTATTTGTGAAAAACCCTGGCTGTGTCGAAAAGCAAATACCAACCCTCTCAACGTCATATTTACGCTGGACAATACAATTCACAAGTATACAATTCGATATAATTTACGTAATCCATGAAATATTGCTAAGTGAATATAGACTGTATGAGTAATCTTGATAAACAGAACGACTGGACTCAAACTAAATTTTCAAACACTTGAGTTGGTTGCATTTACTGAATTTACAGCTATTGTATAAATATTCATCCTCTTCAAATTCAGATAATTTCCTGAAAATTTGATTCAGTGAAAATCTTCCCTGCATATCAACCTTGACACTTTTGTACGTTGTATCTGCAAACATGTTGGATGAAACTCCTTTATTAACTCCCTAGGTCGGCAGTTATGAAACACTCCTGAGGCTAAACAGACTCCCTAATGTGGAGGAAACTGCTCTCACGAAATACGTGTCTTCACTCCCTTGGAGTGCCGACTAAAAGTAGAAGTCAACCTAGGAATTTGTTTCATATTTTCAAAGAGATACAATGTAATACAATAGGATTGAAATATTTAAAACGAGTTGGGGAATTTCTGACACCGACACTGACATGGTATTGCCTGCAGAGTACCTTGCCATTTTAATAAAGATATTTAAAGTACAGCCTGTTGATAACAACTACTCCAAGGAGGCTGTAATTCTTAACCCTATGCTAACTTGAATACATTCAGTAAGAGTGTGAATGATGAATGTCTGTCTGAAAAATAACCTGGATTCCAAATCAGACATGAAGTAAAGCAAACCAAAATTACTACGCAAACTCTGTTACGACAGTGAAATGGCCCTTAACAAACTTTGAGTGACATGCACTGTTGAGAAATATGACAATGATAAGCCATACATTGAAGACTACTATGAATATGACATTAATGTTATGAAAACAGGAACAATAATATTTATGATACCGGTACACTGCTTTTTTTCTGCAAAACACACCCACGTCATAAAACGAGTCTTCTGCTGGCACAGTCAACCACCGGTACTAGCTAAGGTCATTCATTCTATGAGGACAAGTATTAGTAAAACTTTTTTAGCAATTTTCGAGCCAAAATGTTTTGCAATGTCTGAAAGTATAGCATTACAGTGAAGCCAATTGCCACACCTGACCATCCACGAAGAATTGCAGCCATGCTCTTCTGGTGAATATTTATCAAATTTACTACTGAACATAATAGTATTCACTTATAGGGCAGGAAAAAGCATCAAAAGTTGCAGCTACTGGTCCTTAAAGATAAAATTCAGATGAAACCTGCTGGAAGTCAACCTCAAACTACTTTTCTTATCATGTACAACACTTGATCCCCACTCCTTTGCAAGACACTGCATGTACTGAGTTATCAATTTACATCAACTAATTTACAATAATTTTGACAGTGCATGCAGTGTGGCATCTCACATACCGGTACATATACCGTCACACTGATTATCATACACTTATCTGCGCATGTACCAGGATACATTGACTTTTCACTGGCCTGTCAGATCACGGAATGACAAGTTTTGCCAAATACTGTGAAATCAACACGTACCGTATAAGTATATAAAGCAGTTTTGATTTGCTCACCACTAATCACTAATTATTTAGATTTTTTTCATATAAGAAAAGCAATGTGACACGATTACCTTGCACTTCAGGATATATTTTTAAGTTTGTGAATTATCTTAGATTTATTTTCTTCCATGACACATCAGAATTCCTGTTTTTTTATCGTATCAAGATTACGGACAGAGTTCGAAGGGATGATATCAACGTCGTCGATCCTTAGGATCCCGTTTACAGGCGTTATGTGGACCGGGTAGTTTGTAAAAGTATACTTTGTGCTGTGATTTTATGCCATGTTCCGACGTTCTGATATGTAGCCCTATCACCTATCAGAACGCAGGAACGATGTATTAACGTAGCATAAACTACACTTTTACAAACTAAACGGTCCACAAAATACCTGGGGTCCCGTCGCATCAGATTTCAAGCGTGGCGAGATATAGTCAACTTCCGTTTTGCCATCGTTCAGAATGAGTAGGGGAACCTTTAGTAATTACAGGGGGTGTGCCGGGGAATCGGGGGAGGGTTTCTTTTTTAGAAAATTGTTCAAGAAGGAGGGTCACTTTTTATAAATCTATCTTAGCGGGAGGATCACTTTCTTCAGAAGCTGATTTTATAGCCAAACCTTTGATTGTCCATGTAATATTTCCTGAATAGAAATAGAAGTACGCCGATTCTTTTAAATAAAAAACAAATTATCTGATGTCTGCTGATATTTTAAATTTAACATGTTTGTCATCCATTGGCCCTATGTTAATTCTATGGGGACGAATCACATTTTCTATTTTTGAAAAATGAAGAGTATGCAAATGCTTCTTACGCCTAGGGCTTTTAAATGAGCCCGAATCAGTAGTAGACTAGAAAAATAGTGAAAAAATTCAGAGCCTGAGTGTATGTTTTCCTAGGCGCATTCTAAACTGTAGCTTTTTGATGTTTCATTGAATGTTCACAAGTCTCACAGTATTGTGTAGCACATGTAACTGAATTTATCATGAAATCTACTGTGACATTTCCCTGTACAGACAACCTTGCCCTCTCAGCTGCATTTTGGCCTAATGATATTTGCGTCCATGTTTTTAAATACAGGATAAGTTAAGTATTATCACGCTTCTGTTAATAAGTATAGGAACATGTACGATGGATGGGCTTTTTGAAGATAGCATACCACCTGGTACCAAAGACTGTGCTCAATACCAATATTCTATTGAAGTTGAGATTCGGTTGAGGTATTTAAAGTTCGCATATGCAATTGTTTGCAACTCAGCTTTCATTTAAAACATGTTATCCCGTAAGACTTATTTGCCCTTCAAAGCTCATTTGCACTGTTCGCCGATACAATAGGGACAAACTGGTTGCAAGTAATAAAACGGGATAATTATGATTATAAGTTGCAATCATTTCATAATTGTGGGGAAGGTGTGAACAGTGACTGGGCAATATTTTGTTGGAATTTTTGTAGTTAAGTCATAGCTTTACCTGAAATTCTAACATCTAGCAAAGTTTCATTCTTTCACTCATAACAGATGACACATTTCGGAATAACATTTTGTAAAACGTTTATCAAATTCAGAACTGTAGATTTATCATTTATAATGCAAGATTTTTTTGGCCGTTTGTTGCATTTTTACTATCTTAATCTGAAATAAATGTATTTTGTTGGACAACAACTGCTTGATAATGGCTTATCAAAAGCCATCAAAAGCCATTTAGCATTTGCAATGAGCTTGTTCATAGGCGCTGTACATGTACTATAATAGCTAAATGTACCAAGCTAATATAAAACTGACATTAACAGAGAAAGTGACATGAAATGTACTGAATCTTATGAATACCACGATCCAAGCCTTTTTTGCCACACCTATCAATCTTTCCTGCCAATGAAAGGAATAAAAATGAAGCAGTAGTTATTAGAAAAACAAAAAATAACACGATTGGAACTAATTTGGGATAATTGGATAATTAAGTAATGCTGATTTAATCTACAGATGTAATCTCATATGCTTTTCCTTTTACATTACACGCTTGTTTTTATGAGTAATTTGTTTTATTGCAACATTCAACTATGTGGCACCTAACACTTTTGAGAAATTAAAAAAATATAAAATTCCAATGATCCCAAATTAGTTCCAAACGTGTCAAATATGAATCACTGCACAAAGGATAACTTCCATATTAAATTTCACAATTTTTGCTGCAATGTCCTACACATTATTACTTTATTCTTTTAATTTTCTGTCATATTTCTGTCAAATTACATCTGCAAAAGGCATCAATTTCACCAATTAACAGATATGATGACAGAGAGCCATCAGATTAGTAATCTAACGTAAAGCTAGTCAAAGACATTTGTTATTATTTAAGAGGCAAATTTTGTTAAAGCAATTCATGAATTTGTCATTAGTGCCTGTTTGGCTTATAAGCTGACTACAGCACAGTATTGGAGATAAAACATGATTCCTTATTATTTGGACCACTAGAGATTCCCCAGTAAGGTTCAACATGTCTTACATGAATAAACAAATTCATAGACTTGTTTTAAACATTTGGAAATATACTACTGTTACGTGCAGAGAAAACGAACAAAAGGGTGAACTCAGCAGTTAACGTTTAAACAAAATTTATTACGAAAATAAAACTGATTGCTAAGTCAGGGATAGAGTACAAGCTTTAAAAGTGTACAGACTACTTATCTCAGCTGGGACGGCAAAGCTCCAGTCTCAGAGTTGTAACAGTCAGTTGGATGAATGAACAGTCCTTTGGCTTGCAGGCTTGAAGCTGCACAAAGTCCACAGTATAAATCCAGCGTTGGCAGTGAAGGTCTTGAAAAGTCTAGAGAATGACTACTGCTGGAGTTTAGTAACACACAAGAGACACGATCCCAAAAGTCTGACTGGAAGCTGTGCACGTCCCTTTTATAAAGGCATATAAGAACAATCTAGAACTTTTATTGACATGCTAATTACTGTTCTAAAATTATCTCCCTTACACAACTAATCAACTTTCCAGAACATTCCAAACATGACTAATTGAATTCAAGGTTGTGAGGTCATCAAGGGCAGTGACCTTGAGAATGTTCTAGACTAATTGAACTCAGGTCATGATGAGTGTGGGGGAAATGACCTACATAACAACTACCCCCTAAAATTCTACTCGATTCCCACTTTCAATGATTCGGAAAATTACATTTGATCAAGAGAAGCAATAGTAGATTTGTAGAATTTTCCACTGATCACTAAAGTATCTAAAATGTACCTGTAGTCGTAAAAACGACAATTAGACAAAGAGACTACAACATTTCGTTCACGTCAGGAAATTATAGCAAATACTTCTTGTGCTGGTGCAAAACCTTCGAAATATTATGATATCGAAGATGTTTGCCAATTTGCAATGATACTTTACAAGGTTTCTTGTCTAAATTAGCGGATATCAGAAAGAAAATCTAAAAAACCTACACGTAATTTTATTATGACTACGTGTAGAAGTGTCGTTTGCCGTTCCGAACATCTGTTCTACACATACGCGACATCCGGTTATCACGTGATAAAGACGGTGTACTGATCGAGCGTAATTTCGTGTAACTAAACCTCTCTATTAACCATACCGAGCATGCTTCAACAAGGAAGGGTAATTTCTAGAAAAACAAAATGTTCCATACACTTGATTTCTTGACACTAATTACCTCAGTTGAATGCTTTGCGAATATTTAGACATTGCGTACTGCTGTTTCCATGGTACTTTCCCCGTGTGTCCATAATCACAACCTTTGACCAGTATTGTTGCCATGGTAATCCAGTCTTTAATTTTGTCTCTATAGAGTTTATTTTGACAATTGAACACTGTCTCTGCTACTATCGTCTCACCAATACATGGCTTCTTTAGTTGTCTCTGAAGAGGATTCTGGGGAGAGGCTTAGAATTTTCTGAATTACAACATTTTGTCTTAATGATTTAATTTTTTTAATTTCAATTCACCTTCCAACAGATCCAACACAATTACACGATGAAGCAGGCAATTAAAAAATGAAGCATAGAGGAGTAATGTGCCTTGTTGACAGCAGAAAACTCTCCACTCAAGTCTCAAACTCATCTTATCTTATTGTGACACAAGTAATGTACTACAATGCCTCCTCTACACAATAAACCGTGGCGTATTTTTGTTGTCTGAAGGTTTCCTAGATTGCTCTCACGTATTCAGCAAGTAAAATTATATTGGTATTTAGAAGCAATACAGCAGGACATGCTTAGATGGTAATGACAACATCAATAGCGTTTGAAATGAGCGCAACTGTATACAAAACGTCATCATTAGTGTGCAGCTTTCATACATCGTGAAATTAAGTCGTTAGTCAGTTTTGATAAGCTAAAAAAGGAATCATTTGAACTTCAGACAGCAGTGTGAATAACTTTTTTGAATTCTTGGTGCCTTTCCTCACTGATGAGTAAATTGTGCATATAGTGCATATTACTGACTTCAGCAACATTTACTATAATGATTGGGAAAAAAGTCCAGGTCCATACCTTGGAATTGACTACATCACTTCCAATTATTTATGTCAAGTACGGATATCCAGATATCATCAAAAGGAAGTGCTGTCATAGGTAGATTTTGGTTCAGCTCATTCTGTTGTCGAAAGCATGATGAACTATGGTGTTGGTTTGGAAATTTGAAGAGCTGTAATTGACAGGTTTTTTTCTAACCGAAAACTTGGCGACCTGTAGAATTATCTTGTACACACCGTATGCAATGTGGTCAGCTTGAACAGAATTTTGTTACAGGTTGGCATACTGCTTCATTGTTACATACTCTATATTGCGTGCTACGTATGGTCTGCTATACTGTGCAGAATGTTGGCCAACATTGGTTAGAAAGTTACAGAGCATTGATTTCTGGAACCTGTATCACGGATACTGATAGTTTTGATGCTGGGAATTGCCTACATCACTTCAAATATTTATGTCACATATTGATACCAAGAGGTCATCAACACGAAATGCTGTCATAGGTAGATTTTGGTTTCGCTTTTTCTGTTGTCAAAGCATAATTATTCAAGTAACTCATTTTAAGAAACTCTACGGCGTGTAAAGGGGTCGCAGTCAGAAAAATTTAACAAGTTAGCTCGGTTATTTAGCCACTCTTTTTAAGGAGGATTAGGCCGAGCAGCTTTGATGTGATGTCTTTGCTAGGTGACTGTGTGCTGTACGTTGTGAGTTCGAATCTGATAGAAAACCTACTGAATTCTTTCAGTCATGACTTCACACTAGCACCTGTTTTACCACTATTAAAATTCTGCTTTGGAAATTCAAAATTAACAAAGACCAAAAGTTACGAAAGCATAAAATTTCCATTCATGTTAGAAACTTGCCATAACCTGCCTCAACTGTATGTCAATTGAAATCTCTAAATAAGTAATATTTCAAATTCATGTCTTTACTTATTGAACACCAAATTCTCTTTACATTTACTACATGTTGTGTATGTCATTAGAAATTGATGGACTTCATTTAATTTCCGCTGCATTCTGGAATATGTAAATTGCATCCGGATACCATTATTTATTTATTGAATACTTAAATACAATGAGACTACATATCTTCCTGGTGACAGAAAAATGATGCCCCAGTGTTCTTTTTATTCATCTTTTAAGACCTTTAATAAAATACATGATAAGTAAATTGAATTTACAATTACTTGACAACAAAGGAAATTAGTGTAATTATTGTAGTTATTCATCTGGATTGAGTATATTGATAGCTTATCACTTTTCGTTTGTCAATAAGAGAATTAAACTAAAGACAAAGTTTTCATGTCTTTGTACTTAAGAGTGATTACCCTATGGATAAAGTTCATAAAATGTCAGGATAATTTTCCATAAGCCTATGACATTTTCTCGACCCAGCGATTCGTACGCACTGTTCTCATGGCAACTACAAGTAGGAAGAACTGAATTTAAGCGTCTTGCCTTTGTATCAATAAAATAGGTGGATATAAATAGATTAAACAAGTCATTGACAATAACATAGTCCCCACTTGTAATAGGAGTATTAGTCTTGACGGGGCAGGGAAATGTGGTCATTAAGAAGTATCACTAGACTGTATATGTTGAGATCTATGGGCACATAGGTCTATGTCGTTGTTCCCAATTTGGAACACATGAGGCAAGTCTAAGTTATGGTTCTAAATCGGGAAAAAAGATCAGACCTCCAGCTGTATTGGCCGGCCAAGAAATACATATGCGCATAATAAATGAGGTACAAGATGTGACATCTTAAGGTCAAATATCCTATCAAAATTGAAGGGTATAGAACTTTTCGTTACTGAGTTATGCATATATATATATAATCAAGGTGAAAGGTCATCGAGGTCACGTGACATTTTGAAAAAAATTATATTGCTAATTAATCCCTATACGCCAAAATGGGATGGGAGTCTATGGAGAACTGCCTTATACACGGGAGTTTATGGAGGTGTAAACTAAAAAGTTCTATAACACGGCCAAATTTGATCGCATTGTGAGACAAATCGATGTGCATCTGTATGGGTTGCAGGTGGTACTTTGAACTCATAGTCCAACACTTGTATGATAAGTATCAAAAAAAATCTTTCGAACAATTATCTTGTAGTCGCTGAAAGACTTAGATGACACAAATACCTTTTGAAAAGAAAGCAGATATCAGTAGTGGCCAAGTCTGTCATGTGAGCTTTCACGGTCACTTGTGAACATTGACAAAAACTTTCATTTTACTGAGCATATGTCGAGAGACCTGCCTGTGTCCACAAGCGAAAACCACCCTTTCTAACAACGTACTCACGCACGATAAGTCAACTTACTGATCTAGAGTATATATTTTCCGTATTCCCTGAAATATTTCCAACTGAAGGTAGAGATATTCGGATAATATGAGATATCTTGACAAATAGAACAACTGAACTGAACTAAACTAAATTTGCCAATCCTTGAGTGAAATGCATTCACTAAAAATACTGTACAGCTTTTGTTAAAATATGCATCCTCTACGAATAGAGATAATTTTCTGAAAATTCAATCTAATATAAACCTTTGCTGCATATCGACCATTAATTTATATTCATTGTGTCTGCAAATTTTTAGCACGAAGCTCCTTTGTGGACTCCCTAGTTTGGCAGATATGGTTAAACTCTTCCGTGGCTAGACAGACACCCTATATTGAAGGAAGCTGCTGGCATGAAATGTTTTTCTTCATTTTCTCGGAGTGTCAAATGAAAGCAGAAGTCAGCCCATCAATTTTTCTTTCAAATTTTCCACAATAATGTCAGAATCACACAGCCTCATGGACTGAAATACGATGTCTCACATTAATTAAGGGATTTCTGTTCATTTCGTTGTGAGACACAGATTTCTTAACAAACTTAGAATATCCATCTCAGTCCATTGGTGTGTAAGATACGTAAAATTAACTTTTTGAAATGTATACAAGAAGTATTCCTTTTAAGAATAAATAATAAAGAATAAATAGCAGCAGCATAAATAATAAACATGAGCATAGATAATTACTCTACACGCAAAACGTTAACTTATTAAAAGTGAAGCACAGAGATATGGCGTCATCAAATATCGTAGACAGGTTACTAGGGCAACAAACTTGCTGCTTCACTTTACTGTTGCCATTGCTCTGGGAAAAAGGTAAATATATTGATAGTATTACAATGCTATTATTTGTGAAGAATCAGAATCCTTTCAGCCTGAAACCTTATCAGGCAACATTTGCTTGGAATCACACTGCACACTGATTTTTTTTTATTTTCTTCAAACAACATTTATTACATCAAACAAAGCGGACAAAAACTTAAAAAAACGAGACCAAAAACAAAAACAACATCAAAACTGATGGCAATAATGATAGATATTGAATACATAGATTCCAAGTTTTTTTGAAGTATTGAAAATCCTTGTCTCCTTTTATTTATTTATTTAATCTTTAATTCAGACATAAAAAGCGTCCATATAAAAACATAAAAGAAAAAATGACAAGACAACAACAAAAAAACCACTTAATATAAAATATTAATCCAATGGGCTTGTAGTCCATAAAACCGCCTGTCACATGCAACAAGGCTGTTAATCAAAACATTAGTACAATTTTGCAAACGGACTCTAAAATTATGAGCAGCCCGTCTTCGTAAAACAGACAAGCAATTCATTGAATTATCAGCAAAAACTTTTGAGGCACTAGCGTATCTTGAAAAACCAAAAAGTCTCCGTAGAGCATTATTATGACAAACAGTAATACTTCGTATAACACCAACATTAAAATCGCACCACAGATGATTACCATAAATGTTATTACAGAATGCATTAAAAAGACGAGATTTCACCTCAACAGAGCAATGGTAAAATTTTCTAAGAATCATATTAGCTCTGCCACACAGTGCTCTACGTTGCCTTAAGATATCAGTGTCATCTCGAAGGTCACGTGTGAAGACATGGCCCAAATAAGTAAACCAAGAGACAAATTCAATTGAAACGTTACACAACTCAATTGATGGAATTACAGAAAGATTGTTTGACGATTTAAAATGAATACATTTTGATTTGCGAGAGTTATACCTCATATCATGGTCAGAAGCGTAATTTTCACAAATTTGAATAAGTCTACGAAGTCCTTTAACTGACGGGGCAGCAACACACATGTCATCAGCGTAAGAAAGATTATTCAGCATAACTCCTCCAACTTCGCAACCCACTCCAGCATTAGAAAGTTTTACATTTAAAGCATCAACATAAACATTAAAAAGAAATGGTGCAAGTATTCCACCTTGGCGAACTCCATTACCTACATTAAACGATTGTGACAGTGAATTTGACCAACGAATACAAAATTTTGACAAGAGAACCAATTTGTTAAAAGGCGGATGATATACGTGTGGATAGACCTGTCAATCAATTTCTTGAGAAGGGTCCAATGATTGACTCGATCGAAAGCCTTTTCTGCATCGAGAAAGCAAACAAACACAGAGCTACCATTCTGTCTGTAATATCTGATAGTTTCTTTCAATAGAAAGATACACATGTCAGTTCCATGCGCCTTTTTAAATCCAAATTGATTGTCAGTTGTATGTAACTTGGTTTCACACCTGTTAAGAAGAATGTACTCGAGAATCTTAGAAGACATACAAGTTAATGCTATAGGGCGGTAATTGTTCTTATTTGAAAGATCGGCGGTCTTGTCTTTAATTACAGGAACAAGTATCACTTTCGCAAGATTAGCTGGAACATGGCCATGAACAAGTAAAGCAGAGAAACATAGTGCAAGATGCACCTGTAATCTTTTACTGGCAAATTTGAGATGCTCGGCACTAAGGCCATCAGCACCTGGAGACTTCCCAACCGGAAGACGGGAGAAAATCTTTTCCATTTCATCTACATTTATGATTAACGAATCAGAGTAGGCCACCGACTTAATTGAATTCATAACATCACATTTGTGTTTGGTATTGTCAACTGAGTTCAAGAGTTGTTTGAAGTGGGTACCCCACATGTCAGCAATTTTCTGATCACCTGTCACATTGTTGACGTTTGTAGGTAGCGGCACTCTTTTGTTATTTAAATCAGCTACAGCAGCCCAGAATTGTCTGTTATCATTTTCAAGGAGAGAGCGAGCCATTCCATTGGCACGATTTCGTTCTTCTTCTTTCCGACATTGTCTAAGGGCATACTTAAATTTCGCACGACATTTACGCATATAATCAAAGACAGGTCCAAAGCGTGGCCTAGAGTTATTATTCCATGCAGCATAAGCTTGCCGAGCTTCAATGTGTGCCTCCTTGACTGAATCATTCCATCCGGGTACAGGATGACCATGAGTGTTTTTCTTACCTGTGAAAACATCACTGCTTGCTCTGCCTAGGGCGTCACAGATATTATCATAATAAGAATTAATTAAATGCTCATGATTTTCACTTTTACAGTCACAGTTTTTGCAATTAATAGCATCAATAGGCACTGTTAAGTTTAGTAAGTAAAACTCAGTACGATCTAAGTATTCGTTAATGCAGTCACCATTTACTGATGACCAGTTAATACCAGTCCAGGACTCCTTACATCTATCAATTGTATCATTGACGCTTGTGACTTTGAAAGAGCAATTAAAGGTCAAAGGCAGGTGATCTGAGGAAAAATAGTCATTAAGGATGGACATATTGTTAATTTTCTTGAAAGCTGCTTCAGTACAAACGCAGTGATCTAGCCAGGAGGTAGACCCGTGTACGTCACTGATATACGTAAAATTATGCAAATTTGCGCCAAGATGAATAAAATCTGCAATGACGTAATTATTCTGATTACAAAAAGCATCTAGTTCTTGTCCAAATCTTCTACTAGGGTCTGCATTCAGATCCCCTGCGACAAGAACATACGGAGTTTGTGCATCTTTTATTTTTGTTATCCTCTGTTCTTTTTCAGAAGTCCTTTAAATCGATAAGAAAAACTGAAAGTCGAGGACGTATTTTCTGAAGTCTAAATTTTTAGATGTGGTGCATTCCATAGAACAAAACCAAGTTCAAGAAGGCAATAAAATTTGATCTATTTGTTGTCATTCCTAACAAAACATCCTTCAGACTAAAATTAATTTCTTCATTTGTGATGGTACACCACCAATCAATTACATCACTCCAAAACTGTGATACAAAAGCACAATATTAGGCGGAGATACCGTTCAGGCCACTCGCTTTGTTCAAATCAAGAGAAGCGATGACTTTCTTGATACTGTCCGGACTGATAATTACGTGTGATAATTGTCCACAACATGGATAATTCAGCTCGCGCAGATTAGGACATTGTTTTCAGTGAACACAGAGGCAAAGAAATCTGCAAACAAAAGGTCATCTGTTTTATCCGTAAAAACGTCACAGAAAGTACACACAAAATGATCAAGCTTACCAACAATAGAAAGAATATAATTGTTACAGACAAAATTATCTACTATTTTATACTGAAATTTACGTATTTTTACATTTCTTAGAAGCTTATTTGGTAATGTATAGAAATATTTCCACTGGTCTTCCGTTATACTGAAACAATTGGAAAATTTAGACTTAACCGTGGGTGAAGTGATTTTTTCTTATTAATTTAAATACATTATTTTGGCGGTGATCTTATCCAGTGATATGCATTCTGAATCTCCCTTGCCAACTGACAAATGCAAAACAGAGTTGTAATTTTCTTCCTGTAAGGCGGAAATTTTTACATTACGAGGAATACTGGAAATTAAAGCCATCCATCTAAAACGATTAACATGATTATTCTCAGGCGTATTGAAACCACCTTCATCAATATATGCAACTAAACCTGAACTTTTTGCCAGAGTTTTTTTATGTTTCCAAATAAAGGAAAAATCATTTAATTCACAGATCTAATAAAATTGACCGGAACAGGAAGGACGGATGCTCTATAATGAAATTTAGAAATAACAAAGGTTTTGACCACTAAAATACAGCCATATTTGGAAATATTGTGTCGACTCTAAGATATAAGAGAGTTTTCTATGTCTCTAAGGAGACTGTAAAAATTCCACTGGTTTGAGTCTTTCTCATTGTACGAAAAATACACACCAATTGCCAAAACCGGAATTAGTTGGCCACTTAATGCCAAAGGGTTTTCTGAGTTGTTACGTGAGCGGCCCAGCCATAAACCCTCTGATTTTTCAACATTTGCTCCAAGGCCTGAAACAATTTCAAAACTCTTCAAAGTGGAAAAGAGGCGTTTAGCAGAATCAGTATCTGCCAAGACTGCAGTTGTATCATCTGCATACTGGACAAGTTTAGTACAATTTCCTTCTACATCAATGCCCTTGATGGCGCTATCACCACGTATTGATATATAAAGGATTTCTAAACCAATTATGAAAAGGTAGGCTGACAGAGGGTCTCCCTGGCACACTCCACGCGTAACATCAGAATAACCAGATGTATAACCAATGTTAATAGTACAGCTACTAATTTTGGAATAGAAAACATTTATCCATCGAATAAAGGAAGTGCCAAACCCAAATGCACGAAGGCGTTTTTGTAAATAATTAAAGTCAATTGTATCAAATGCCTTTCCAAAGTCTAGAAATAAAAGTAAACCTGGAATGTGATTTTTCTTCGTAAAATACATAACATCTGAAATATAGCGAATAGCTTCTCTAATATTTCTACCCTTGACATAGCCATACTGATTATGATGAATTGTATGAGAGAGTACATTATCAAGGCGTTTTGCGATCGCTTTGGACGCTATCTTGTAATCAACAGTGATAAGCGATATTGGGTGCCAATTCTTAAGAAGTTTGTCTTCATCCTTCTTAGGCATAAGAGTGATGACGGCCTGTCTCTGTGAGTCAGACATTTTGCCATGAACATGTGAATAATTAAGAGTCCACACAAACATCAGCTATATCTTCCCAAAAATACACATAAAACTCAGCACAGATTCCATCATTTCTTGGTGTCTTGTTTTCGGCTAAATTTCTCACAATTTTCCAGCATTCAGAGATGGACAGTAAACCTTCACATGTTTCACACATGATATCATCGAGTTGTGGAATATTTTCATTTCCAAAGAAAAGTTCTGCATTTCTTCCATTCAACTCTACGTCTTTTTTTGAATACAAATTGGAATTGAAACGCCTCTGTTCATTTAAAATACTATTTTGATTTGTAATGAACTCGTCATGACCCGTTTTTAACTTCTTCATATGTTTTTTTGAAGATCCGGACTTGTCCAAAACGAAGGAGAGCTTTGACGATTTTAACCATGCTCATGCCAGTTAATGTGGGACCTTAAAATTGCCCCATTTGGAATATTTTCATTAATATCGTCATACATCTTTTTCATACTCAGTAATGGCGCTATCATGATTGGAAATATCCCTGGAGAGCAAACTTTCAGCATTTTTCAATTTAATGCTGATGTCCTTTTCGAGGTTTCTACGTTCTTTTGCACGACTATTACTAAAATTGACTGTAAAGCCCTTAATGTAAAACTTAAAACCTCCAATTTGCATCTATGGTCTTTCATGGAGCTGTACTCGTTTCTCCATTGGCTGATTTTGCGCTTTTTATTTCCAAAGAAATGTTCGGCATTTTTTCCATTCAACCCTACGTCTTTTTTGAATACAAGTTGGAATAAAAACGCCTCTGTTCATTTAAAATACCATTTTGATTTGTTAAACATCTGGTTATTTTGATGTTACGATTATGCGCTTCATTTGAGTTACGTAATTACCGTAATTTAGAAGAGCGGAATTTAACTTCAAGTACTCCGGATCCCGATTCTGATCGTCAATCTTTCGAAAAGAAACAAAGACTGCGTTGTGATCTGTGTGCACTGCTAGTATAATATCAACGTCAGCAATCTCACTATGAAGACCATCAGAAACCAGCCGAAAGTATAAACGAGACTGAATAAGAGGGGAACGTTGCCTCCAGGTATATTTTCTTACACTTGGATTACGAATGCGCCAAATATCATGCAGATCATACTTGAACAAAATGCGTTCAAGCGTCTCTGCAGCTTGAGGTTTGTAAATGGCAGCACCACCAAACCTGTCTAAATCTTTGTGAAAAACACAGTTGAAATCGCCACCAACAAAAATGTTGTCTCGAAAAGAAAGTTGACAGTCATCCAAAAATTCTTGCATATCATTAAAAAACAGCATCTGTTCCCTTTCATTATTTGGTGAGTAAAAGGGCACACTGATGTTGTAAATATACGCATCGCATTTGTCTTATACCGGAACGATTTAATTTGCGAAAAAAAAAACATTGATCGCAAGGTCGGAAAACTCATTCAAATCAAGAACCTACAGTATTAAAACTATATAGTCAATACATGCACTGTACCTGTCAGCAGCTTCATTCTAAATTTTTCTGTTGACGCTGCTTTATAATCGCTTTTTTACAACAGTAATTATACGTGAAAAATATGAAAGTCGTACTGATCTTAGGAACCCAGGGCACGTTTTAACAATTTCATTTTCAGTGATTGTGCCAATGCATGCATGATTGGTCAGAATGTTTGATGTAATAACCAATGTGTTGAATAGCATAACATAGCTTGTCTTCACTACACAATGCATATGCCACGAAGATTCGCATAGCAAAAAAACTAATGAAATATAGCAATTAAGAATGACCAGTGAGGGCAGTGTTTAAAACCATTGATGGTTTGAAAGAGCTGACGATCAAATGATATCCCCTAGATGCAAAGCACAAAATTAGCAAAATGTTTTTAGTAATAAAAAGTAATATTTGTTGGCCAAGAAAACTATCCTTTGACGCAAAATATTTGAACTGAAAAATGTTGAAGAATGTAAGAAGTGCTCCTGCCAATCTGCTAGAAAACAATATCATCAACAATACACTTATCAAATATTCAGCCGCACAAGGAATTGATGATGACAACTATGGTAGATCATTTTTTCTTATTTAATGTATCAAACTTCCAACGTACCATGTTATATGATATACACCATTTTACAATAAAAAAAATCATTGTTCTCTTTAATCCTATGTAATGCAAATCATGCTATTTGTTGTCTGTCTGGATGATGATAAAAGTACAAAATTCCTTGTTTTAGTTTTTTTGTTTTACTTTCCAAACTTTGTGAGGTTGAAAACTTGTAAAGAAGACATCTTGAGTCCTATATTTTCTTCCTCACAAGATCATTATCAGCAAGGCTTTGAATATTATTATTATTATTATTATTACTCTTTATTTATAGAGGGTAATCTGAGTTACAAATGAATTGTAATTTACATCAGAGCCCTCGTCAAGAAAGCAACCAATCAATACAGAGTAATTAATTATACATCAACAGAAAAAAGAAAAGATACAACGAAAGCATCTAATCCAGTGATGAACCCTCATTAATGAATTTTTGAAAAAGAAAATTGCGCAATTGAGATTTGAACTGCGATAGTCTTTCAACACTTCGAATGGAAATAGGAATATTATTCCAAATCGTTGTGGCTCGATAAATAAACGATCTCTGTCCAGTAGCTGTTTTGAAAATTGGAGCGTATAAATTCCTGTTACTAGAACT
>LD345191.1:0-13549 GCA_001465055.1 Ptychodera flava | reverse complement strand
TCTAATGATACCTAACAAGCCAGGTTATATTCAAAAACAAGCCCAGCAGATAACTTATAAGAAGAAAGTTTTAACAAAAATGCATGCAAATCTGCAACACTGTTACTTTGCGGTACCGTTCAAAATATGACTGTTACAGCTGTAGATTCCTAATATTTTTTCTGTTTAAAGTCTATTTCATATTTCTGACATGTGCCTGTACCAAATAAAACAGATTTTATAGCAAAAAGGGCCAGATTTTTGTGTCAAGCTAAAAAAATTGTAAAATTTGGTTTTAGCTATGACAGAAATTTTCAATGTAAACTTTGGGGTAAGGGGTAAGTTTTGGTTACATATCATGAAAACTATAGAAGATATTGCATGTTACAATATATCATTCTAAAAATTAGTGAATTATCGTTCTAATGATACCTAACAGGCCAGGTTATATTGAAAAACAAGCTCAGCAGATAACTTATAGGAAGACAGTTTTAACAAAAATGCATGCAAATCTGCAACACTGTTATTTTGCGGTACCCTTCAAAATATGACTGTTACAGCTGTAGATTCCCAATATTTTTTCTGTTAAAAGTCTATTTCATATTTCTGACATGTCCCTGTATGAAATAAAACAGTTTTCAGACAAAGCATTGCATTTTTTATTATGCCTAGCTAAAAAATTGGTAGAATTTGAGATTTACTGTAATTTGCAATGTTAAATTTTGGGGTAAGGGGTAAGTTTTGGTTATATTTGACAAAAACTGTAGAAGATATTGCATAGTACAATATGTCATCTTAAAGAGGAATAAATTCCCTTTCTAATGATACCAAACAAGTGAGGTTATGTTAAAAAATGAGCTCAGCACATGACTTACAAGAAGACAGATTTGACGAAAATGCATTTGGCTTGGAAAATCGTGATTTTGCGGTACCCTTCAAAACATGACCATAACAGCTATTCCATCCCTATATTTTTTCTGTTAAAATTCCATTTCGTATTCTAGGGATCCTAAGGCTTCTGAAAAATACAGGTTTGTTATCCTGTGGGGGGGTTGCACGTAGACCCCCTCTAGCCCACGGCCTATGTATGTAACATTCGTGATGCCATTTCTGTGGCCGGCGTCGGGTTCACCTTGGCATTGTCTGCCAACTTGCAGCATACTACGCGCTGCCAGCACTGTCCATGTTGTCAAATACTTTGCGAAAATGTTATCAATAATTCATTCATTCAATTTAGCAACTAATCTGGATAGAGATATTATATTCATCATCCTGTAGCACTATAAAAAGCTGTATTTCCACTCGGTGTTCACTATTACTGTCAGGGAGATGCGACAGCGGAGGGGATTTACGTTCATCCGGCCACAGAATATGATCGTGTTCAGCGAAGACCGTCATTTTAATATTCAGACAGAATGTTATAATTCAATGCTCCAAATCCCTCCAGCATGTAACAGATAACTTCTGGGCGTCCCCATTCCTGTATCTTCCTGTTAAATAGATGCGCCTGCTGAAGTTCACGGTCATCGTATCGGGCAGGACAGAGTTTTCCCCCAGCCACATTACACCACCTTTTTCAATATGTCGTGAGAAGAAGCCGAAGCCAGTCCTTATAATCGAAAATTAAGCAAGCTGTAATAAATGTTTGTGATAGTATTACAATAAAGTACCCCAGCGGATGATACATGAATCGAACTAATGATCAGTTCAAGCCTTAATTAAGTATTCTTGGGCTTACATGACGTGAACTGATCTAAATCCGTCGAACACCATTCGCTATTAGTTTTGTTAGTGTACACGTAACAAAATGGTATCTTTCAAATACAGTAAAGCTCAAATCGCATTTCCATGGTCACCATCACAGAAAATGTACATTAAACTGATTCAGGCTGAAATTTTCCCAATCTGTCACGACAAATGACAAAAACACACGTGGAATTTCATAGGTGCTTGTGTATTTATAATTGGCTCTAAATGTGTAACATGCCATTCCCATATCACGTCACTGTAATCCCAGCAGAAGTACACATTTTACATGAAATTTTGACACAAAGGTTTTGTTTGTTACAAGATTCAAATGTTTTCAATATATAATTTTGTACATCCCACTTCGATTGAAATATAATTAACGGTGACAAGTGCAACTGCAAATCAGTGTCGTACACGGACTTAAGACTCTGAACGGATTAACATGTTCATATACATGCAGAAGTGCCAAATATAGCAATAAAAATCGATTGTTTTGGTAATCAATTTTGTGGACATTTTATGTGAGGAATGTTTTTAAAGTGAAGCCATGACAAATTATATATTATCTATCCTACTGTTTATATAATCACCAAGCCTAAAATGTTCATTAGAAAAAAAAACTTCAATTACATACAACATTTTTCTAAGAAAACGTACAGTGGTTCTTCGAATTCTTGAGCTTAAAATATGAAGATATTTCTCTCTTCTGATTTAAGATATTTAGCGATAGAATAACACGCACATCAAATTCAGCTAGTTTTAGCTATTCACGACAGGATACATTCTTACCGTCAACGTAAAACATGATTCCAACAACATGTTTACAAATACTCTTTATCTACAAGTATTCAAAGTTAGCTTTGTTTGTCATGTTACACCCTATGGCATGAATTCAATTCTTTCATTACACATTTGATGTTGTTGCCATCAAGGGTTAAGAGAAATTCTTCATTTTGAGACGATGTAATTCTCTATTTTGGCGTTCTTTTGAATGACCAAAGAATATGAAGCAATCACTTTTTTTCAAATTCAGGGAGAAGCTGGACCTTGGTATTCTGGTCATGATTTCCATTTCCGGTTATCGTGTTTTTGAAAATCGAATCACGAATAGTGTGCTACTTTGCTTGTAATTTAAACGAAATGTGATAGATACACACTACGTAGTTAAACATTTTCTCTGCCAATAACTATTCACATATACATCAATTTGGCTAACAACATATTTGATAATTATACTTAAACTTTGTATTTTCTTTGATACACATGTTAAAACTTATTAAGTACCTAAAGAATAATTAACAGGTTCAATTCTTTTATTTCGATATGCGAACAAATCTCCGAATATAGAGACCAATAGCCTTATTTTGCCTTACAACCCAAAACATCTGTTTCAGACATACTTCTCAACAAACGCTTAAAAGTAACCTTGTGATAAAATTGATAAATATGAATTATATGATGATATAGCGGATTCGAAAAAAATATCATTCAAATATCTAAAATACTTAAACAAACAACTGTTCTATGTTTCAGCAATATATAACGAGCGATATTCATCTAAACTACATTTTAGTCAATACTTCAACACTGGAAACAGGGTTATTCGAGCAAACATTGCGAACGTTGTTTTTGGTCACTTTTTCAATCTAAGATTCATTGATCACAGGGCATTTTTCGTACGGTAGAATACAATCCATATTGCCCTTGCGTTATGTTAAACTGACTATGTAATCATTTCAACGACGCCCGACTTGACGTTTCACACGGCCGTGGTGCTTTTGTCTAAATTGAGAAGTCTTCTTCGAACTCGACAGGTATGACCTTGTTCCTTTTTTCCTGCTTTTTTGCCTAGAAATAGAACATTAAATGTAATGTTAATAAATATTAACTACGTGCAATTCTTTTTGAAGATTTATTATCTGGATTTTCACGCGATTTATGCATATTTAGTCTTTACTACAAGTCATAAACTGATAGGAGAACATGTGACATGCCTGGACATAAAATCTGACCAGCTTTTAATTAAACATCACTACGTACTCTAAGTCATATGAGACTTTTATCAACTATTCCCATGTCTAAATACAATCCATTGAGGTAAAGCGCGACGAATTCGGACGCGCACACGCTTTAGAACGTTTCTGCGCAGATTTAACTCCAGCCTGCCGCAAATGCGTAATGTTGTTGCGCATGTATTTAACATCACCTGTCATTGTTGAAATTGCGCTTTTACCTAATTTTTTGACCCAGTCTCTCAGAAATACATGTTACCTATAACCTTGTCATATTTTGACCCCCTAGGAAGCTGGTTTTTATTCAATATGAGCGACAAAATTAACATTTTTCTCCCATTTACATGGCGCATTTTACCCATTCATTTGGAGATATTGTATAAAGTAGCGTGGTGATACCCTTTTATTAAAAGTGTAAACTAAATGTATTATGTCAGGATTTTATTCGCCAAGTTTGGTCAAAATGACACCATTCAGAGCGACAGGAAGAAAGTTCGAAAATTATGTAGTGATATAATTTCGATATCGTCATTTGTAATCGATACTTATGTAAAAAGTTCTTTACAAACATCATGAAAACTATACATTCGATAGATATGGATCTTAAGTCTTGGTATTTATTAAAATTAACTCATTTGCTAAGCTTTTTAGAATTGCTTTCTTTAGTTTAAGTGAATTATATCATTTTTATTTATTTCTAACGACGCCATTTTAACGTCCGTTTCCATGGAAACAAGCGAGGTGACCCCCATTTTTTATTTCATTTTTGCACTTGCACAACTTCCAAGAATATTTGTGCAAAGTCTCAAGAAAATGACACCACAACTTAATTTTGACGTAATTCGTAGTACTTCACCTTAATACGTTTGGTTAAACGTATTAAATTCAACCGCAGTAAATGATTGCCCTTGCAGCAGATATTCCAAAAACGCCTAGAAATATTGATCGATTAAAAAGCTGAATATATCTTCTCTCACTAAAATAATTTGAAGCATTGATTCGGAGAAGTTTGTTGACCACATAGCTGTAGTTTCACCATAAAATCCATTGAGTAAACGATGAAATAAATAAATAAATAAATTATCAATAAATAAAAATAAACAAATATATAAATAAAAAGATGAATTTATTACTTCATTATTTGATAAATTGATTTTATCAATTATTTGTGAGTTAATCAATTGATGGGTTTTCAGAATGTGTTTACAAGGTCCTACATACCAGAATAAACATTCCCGTGATGGCATCAGACTTCGCTTTCTCCTTCTGTTGCTTGACTTTTTTCAACTGCTTAATCTTTGTCATGTGCTCCTGTACTTGACATCTTATACGTCTTCGTGCATCAAAGCGAGCATTCTCTGTTTTCTTCACCTCGACTAAGCCTGCCTTATAATCCTCATCTCCTTCAAAGTGTATACGAATTGCCCTTACCATCTATATATAAGATATAATATATACTAGAATAAGTTAACTCCAAATTAGAAATGATATATGTTGCCTTTAATTTGTCAACACTTATTTCATTGTAAGGTAATTGAGTCAGATAAATTGCATAATCAAAGGAGAACGTTGGTATCAATGTTGATCAATGTTTATATGGTCACACATATTTTGAGCGGAATAAGCCTGTCCTGTACAATATATCATAATATAATATGACATCATATAGCATTGAAATAACTATATGACTCAGTCATATTTATGAAAGAGAGTCAAGATCATTGAATGTCTAATGCTTATCTCAAACAAATTCCAGATGCCATACAAGCGAATGCTTATCAAATTAAAATTATGACAGCTATGGGTCCATATCTATGGTGGCGGTTTTCTGACTGGTTTTGTCCTTTATATACTGATATTTATTTTTTTTTACTGAGGTCATCAAAATAGTTTACAATCTCTGTAGTGGGAGCGTACGTACATGTCTATTACAAAATCTAAAATGCAATGATATCAATAAATGTCAGTCAAGATGTCTCATTGACTATGTGCATATAAAATTTTCCAACTACATGTAACAAATTCACTATATTGCGGTTCAAGGAATAAGAATTGTTAAAATACCAACCCATTTCTTATTGTGTAAAGTCAATTTGTTCTTTTTGACTGCTATACAATATTCTGCTTTCTGTATCTTTTGTAGTTATCTTTTGAAAATCAGATGATTTGGTTCCTGATTTTCAAGCTTTGCCAGATAAATATGGCGTTTGTAAATACAGATTTTTACATCGACGACTTCTTATCCGCCACCAATTTGCAACAATTTTCGTACTATCAGCCTTCACTCATGACCAAAAGTATCGACAAAAATTGCCTGAATACTACTGTTCACAAATGTGTTTTTTTTTCATGACTAGCAAGAAACTATGTTTTTACCGAACAAGGTTTGATGCAACATATCTGTTAAAACTTCTATCACAGGGCAAATGCTGAATTTTCGGTCGTGGAGCCTTGAGCAATGTTTAGGTGGCACACTGTGCGGTAGTCAAAAGGCCAAGTTTGAGTTTAGCCTTCCTTTTGTCAGATGATAAAAATTTAGAGGTCACCACTCTAAACGACTGTATTGATATACTTCGCCACATTTTACACGGTACGCTGTTTCAGAGTAGTCACATTGAGAAACATCACAGAATGGTGGGGAATATGTCGGACTTTTGGGGCTCTGTCAGTCCCTTGTTACCTGGCTATTGATAGGTATATGCAGATTGTAAATTGGATGTGAAAAAAATCGAAACATCGTTTGCAAGGATTGGGTTGCTAGTGTGTGAATTGTTCAGTAGCTGTGATGGTGTGCATAAAACACACGTCCGAAAACTGCCAAAACTATGGATCCAAATCTATAGTTTGATGAATGTAAGAACAGAGTGAGCACGAAATTACTTACTTCCTCATTTGTTGCACATGCTGACAAAAACACTACTGATGCCTGTTGAAGAGAAGTGTTTATATATATATATATATATATATATATATATATATATATATATATTAATTTTTTCCTAAGTACAAAACGTATTCTCTCGCCTTACTTGTATTTGTACGTAATATAGCAAAATTTGTCTTCGTGCGTGTGGATCTGCAAAATACAGAAATTGCTGTACTATCTTAACCTTCATGAACACGATTGGAACTTGTTTGGGATAATTTGATCTTCAGATTTTTCAAAAATCCTTAAAGTGTTAGGTAACCAATTGCTGAATGTTGAAATATTACAAATAACTCAAAAAACAATTGTTTTACTAACTTAAAAAGAAAAGCAGATGATATTACATTTGCAGATTAAATCGACATTATTTAACCATCCAATTATCTCAAAATAGTTCCAATCGTGTACGTGATAGGTTTGACGAATTTTGTACCCTGTTCGTATATCCGATAGATATGTTTGACTTAAATTTTGCACTTCATATCAGGATTGCTGTAAGGCTATCATACATCTTTTTCGATGATAAACGCTATCTTACTGAGTTTTGAATTAACGTAGAATAAGTAAAAACTCAGTGGAATGATGAAAGTGCAGATTCATAATTTTGAAGCAGGAAGATGTTTTATGGGTGTCGTTAATTTAATAATAGAAGAGATTTGTCGAAAATTGGATTGTCATAACGTAAACAGTTAATGATTTGAATTACTTTGATATCTAATCGGTAGTAGTTAAAAATGTTTCAAAATATCATTTCTCATTTGGATGAAAATGTTGGTGCAATCTTTTCTTAAAATAAAGCAGGGGAATTTTCTTGAAGTCAAATATCGATGTTGAAGAGCGAGTTACAAGCATTGGCAACACGCCTGAAATAGATTTGAAAAACAACAAGCAAAGCAGTTTCATACTCACAAACACAAACGACGCCAACGCGAATACATATCCAGCAACGAGATCATCAGTAATAGTGGCGTATGACCCGGCAATCCAATACGTAGCGTCTGCCAACAAAAACTGCATGACAGATCTCAGTTCCTCCCTACAGTTGAAACGTAAAGTGTTTCGGTAAAGTGTTACATGAGTACTGAAATTTAAGTCTAATACATGACTTGTTAAGTAAAAGACAACAACTATCTATTTTTCGCTCTTTCCTCTATACAATTTCCCAATGGTCTCAAGCCCTTTCGCAATGCATTTCATTGAATAAATGACGCAAGGTATATATTTGTCTTATTTTTACATTTGAATTCTATAGCTAATGTAAACTGAAAAACTTTGTCTATTTCAGTGTTTACTTACCAGAATTTCTGCCATTCATCAGGTTCATACTTCTTCTTCTCCTTGTTGTACAGAATGTGAGTATATCCCAGGCAGAGAATACTTATCTAGTATCGACAAATGAAGGAAAGTAGTGTTATAGCGTATATCAAGAGAAGTAAAACTTTTATAGGAAAAACAATTAAGGAAAGATTAAGCATATACAATTATTTTACGACGTGGCGTCTATACGGATATTTTTCATTTATCATTCTGCTACGGTAATGCAATCAAGACACATATTTCAACCTAAATTATATTTAGAAGCCTTCAAAAGACCTAATTCGTTTGTTACACATTACCTTCCATCACTTGTAAGTTAAATATCATTACAAACTTTGAATGACTGAATGGCTAACCGAATGGATGGGTGGATAAAAAGTATATAAATGGATGGCTTGATGTATGGATGGATGGATGGATGGATTGATAGAAAATTAAACAAACAAACAAACGAACGAATGAATAAATGAAATATATAAATGAATGAATGAATTATTCAATGTAAAGATGCAGAACACACCAGAACCATGGTCACATTAATGGCTGTTACAGCGTAGATCACCGAATTTTCGACTTGGCTCCAGCAGCTGTGAATAAAGATTAATATGTTATAGTGTCACACATAAATCATCTGTTAACGTTCGTGTAAACAATGTGTAGTGTAATGTTATGTGTGTAAAAACCGGAAATTCCTATCTGGGAATGGATAAAAATTTAACAAGTAACATTATTTATTGTTCTCATAAACTTTCTTCTAAGACAGTCTTGCCTTCCTGCTGTATTCTTTCCATTATTCTATTTTTAAACATAATCATGCGATAGTCTTGAAAACCTACGGATTTTTTTGTCAGAAAAACGCTTCGTTTGGAAACTTCAGCTTAGAGGGTTTAAGTTTTCACTTTTTTGTGAGTTGACTACACCATTTAGGATGTTTTTGTTTTATTTGCAAGGCATATTACTAGATCTAATTTCTTATTATTATCACAAAAAAGTGAGATTACCTCTTTGCATCATCAATCGCTCCGCTTGGGTTCATAGCAAACCAACACAACAATATCCCTGGCAGGATCCATCCAGTGCATACATAGAAAAGCCTATTGAGAATATACATAGAAGTCATATTTATGCATTATATGTCAGTAAATTTACACATGTCTTTTTCATTACACTTGACCGGATTCGTTATTTTGTGTACAGAATACAAACATTCTTTCAACATCATAATGGTATTAAATTTGAAACGGAATATCATAGAATATCAGAATCATACAAAGAAGAAAAGCTTCTTGTTATCTTTCACCGTCGCTGTACTTCATGAATAACTTAGTACAAATTTGTTGACACGTGACCTATAACCTTTCACCTCAACAGAAGCTAAAAGATGTACACATACCTTGCATTATTACTTGTGTGGATGTACAAAGAGAGTCTCAGAAAAGCCTCGATGGATAAATTCAAAGTCCATGCGACATTGACGACTTGTGCCACTTGCACAGCTAATGCAACCGTTTGGCATGCTCGCTGAAAATAAGTTGGAAGGGGAAAATACCACATAAGCCAACATTTGGAAGTGTTGGTTCAACAGAAATATATAACTATTGTCTAGTGCATACAAAAACCCTAAAAAATAAAATGAAAAATGGAGTACAGATGAAGTCTGATAGCTGACGACATAGGTATAACAAACATAAACAAACAGAAAATAAAATTACATCAATGACTCACCGACTTTTCGTCGATATACAGGCTTGCAATGGTCAGTATTGGCATAAGAATATATGACAGTGTGGAAACTTTCAGCAAGTTATATCTATCCGTTGTTATCCTAGAAAAAATGGTCGTCTGTTATAAATATTATATATAAGCAATCCTCAGACATTAGACAGATGCATGGAATTTAAGTAACAAATGTAATTTCTTATCTTTCTTACTGCAAACACACATATGTGCCATGAAAGAGTGAAAGACATAAGATACACTCTTTCTACATTATGAAGGCCAATACATAAATTATGCGTATACAAAAAATAAACTCCATTTTTTAAATTCTAGATGTAAAAATTTGATATTTACCTCGAGAAAATCACAAACATAAATGATAACAAAAGCAGCAGGACTGACAACACGTTAACGATAATTGTTATCGTCCGTCGGGCAGCAATAGGAAATGGCTGAAAATTATCAAAGAGGAAAACGGTGTTAAACTATGTGATAGTAATTGACTACTTACAAGTCCCATGGACAGATGTATTTTGTAATTCCACAAGTCATCATACCTTAGTTACATCCGCAAGTTAAGTAGAAACTTATACAACGCATTGTTCTCGTTCTTCTTTAACATTTAACCCATCACTTAGCAGGGAAGTTCTCAAACATTGCATGCCTGGAATGCTATTGTAAAGCACACTACGAAAGTCAACTTCTACATTAACATGAAATATGAAACGTACCACAGGCTTCTCGCCTATAGTCATCAATATGGCGTAATTCCCAATTGCGTTGCATTTACATGTTGTGAAGCTCGTACTCGATTTTGACGAGACCTTGCTACAAGGTTGTGAATCCCATATGCTGACAAAGAATCAAAGTTGCATTTTAGGATGGAACAGTACATTTACGTTCTGTGAATAGATGTGACTTAGCAATCACAACTACATTTAATTGAACGAGACTCGGGGTTCCCTTGCTGCATAATATGCGAACACTACACAGGTATATGTTACAAAACGAAATAAGTGACTACTTTTTGTAGTTACCTTTTAGCGCAAGGTAACTGCAACAAATATAAAACATGGCAATATAAACAAGCTCTGACAGTACTCCGTGACTGTGACTTTATGAGATACTGTTTTGTGAAAAAATGACAATTATTATTTTGTCTGAGTCTCTAAGTACTCGTGTGTTTTCTAAATCTTTGTTCCTAAAATACAAAATGCTAATTTTCACAATGAGTATCATAGTAATTTTAAAATAAGCCATGAAGTTTCAATTGAACGAAACGAAACACGAATGTTAAAGTAAGGATGAATTAACTCATGAAGCAGCCCTTTAAGGTTGCCTTACCTTTTTGGATTTCCATAGGCCATGTGAACACACTCAGCATCATAACCAACCTGCCATATGTAGAGAGAGAGAGACAGAGAGAGAGAGACAGAGAGACAGAGAGACAGAGACAGACAGAGACAGACAGACAGACAGAGACAGACAGACAGACAGACAGACAGACAGACAGACAGACAGACAGACAGACAGACAGACAGACAGACAGACAGACAGACAGAGAAAAAGAAAGAAATAGGTTCGGATGAAAAAGAATTGGGAACAGAGTTAGAATGAATCTAGACGTACAATAATTACAGAAAGCAATGACCGAGTAAATATTGTTGAAATTTTGAAATAACATTATTTTGTAATCATATCAATCTATGTAAAGTAATTAAAACAATATCCTGCCAATTTATTAACAAGAAAACATAAAATATTCAAGACCTCAAATACCTTTATCACTAAGACTCGGTTAAAAACGAATAGCTTTGTCTCTTTTACCTCTTTGTGGTACATCTTTGTAGTAAATTTCAGTGATTCCATTTCCTGAATGGCACCAGAGTCTGTATATAGCATAACTGATACAACAGGCGAGTTCACTTTCCGCACGCGTTTCAACGCTGTGATAGACTTTACCCATTGTCTTGATTCGTCCCTATAACAAAGCAAAAACATCAGCCTTATTCATCTACTCGCAGAGAGGAATCGTTCTCTCATGTGGTTTGTATATGACATTTGTGTTTAAGGTAGTATGCACCTCGAAAGTTAAAGACTTAAACTTTTGCTCTAACTTTCCTTAATGAATCTTTTAATCATTCTCTTTCAAATCAAGAATAAAAATAGGGGGTCACCGTGCAAAATTTGGTACTAGAGAAACAAATTACCCAAGATTTACCCATATTAGAAATTCAAAATGGCTGCCATCACTGTGTTAACTCTATGCAGAAAAGTAAAAATTTTCGAATTTCGAAAAACTAAGCCGGTGAAAAGTTTTCTTTCACCAAGAGCTTTAAAATGAACCCCCACATGTGGTATATCAGAAGAGAATTGTAAAAGTTTGAGAGTCCAAATGTCTGTCCCCGAGGTGTGTTCTACCTTAACTGCTACTAGCAGTCAAAGGCAACTATTGGCAGCCAATTCCTGAGCTTCTTTGAAGATAGCTATTAAACGTATCCAAGCGGGAGTGAAACCAAGACCTTTGCACCGTTAACCACTATTTATGTCATACGGAAAGCCACATTTATTTGAGCAATGGTTTCTATGAAAGACTACAGTAGCCTATGTTAACCAATTAAAAAGGTAATAATGTGTCAGCTGTGCTTCGATCTCCAGGAATAGCTTTTTACATTATTTGGGGAGGCTAGATAGACACATTTGCAAAGAATTGCCCAATAGCCATTGATTTTTTTCACTCACGCCATGCGAGAATCGTAAAACCTATATGTTACACTTCATAAAAACTGCCCTTCTTAGAACGTGTGATTTTTCAAGGACGACAAATAAAACATATGTAGCCTACGTCAAACTTTAGGGAGAAGTACCACTTTCAAAGATTGAGGGATTATTGTAATGCAGATATGTCTGCGTATGGAGAGATAATCTTTGAGAGGTGAACTTATTTTACCCGTGATACTTATTTGTATTCACTCTTCATGACAAAACACAAGGATATGTTTAATCAAGGCAATCGCCTTGTATATTGGTACCTGACAACTATTCGCGAATATTATCATGAGATACACAGAAAACTCCTGATACTATAGGCATCCATGAATGCAAACAACGAATGTATTGTGGACGTCAACTTGCTATTCTTCTGGTTAATCTGCCCGTATATTCTTACAAAATTTTTTTTGGTAACCACCCCCCCCCCCCGGGAATAAGTAAACTGCTCGATCCAAAAACAGCATAACTACATGAATACGACCATTAGGCCTACCACCATCGGCACAGCCTTCTATGTCCGGTATTAAATTAAAATGCATTCCATAGGCAAGCTAGAAGTATTAAATATTGACTAAAAAGAATACTTACACTTGTGCATTGCCGACAGGCAACAGTTCTCCAAAGTTGTGATAGACATACACAATGGCAACACTTGTTTCTAATGTGAAGTGGCAAAAATTTGCTTTCATTAGTTTTGGATGGTTGGGTCATACATGGAGCAACAACAATAACAAATAATACTCGTAACCACAGGGGCCTCATGAAAGGCCCATTAATATATAAGAAAAAATAGAGAATACTACTATTAAACCTTATTCTGTGTACGAGCCTTTTTTCCTTGTTCTCTCATCCTATCCACGCCCTAATTTTTCCTCGTTTTGTGCATTGAGTCATGACGATTCAGTGTTAATTATGTATGCAGTATAAAGCACGCCCTCGCTTGGCAACCATTTTACACGCTATTACCATGGAAGCCTTATAAGCCACAGCTTGTCTTTTTATAAACACGTTTAGCATGGTAAATGAAATTTCCCGCGGTTTGAAGAATAGCGGGAAATTATTGTCTTAGCGTGAC
>LD345189.1:99158-114427 GCA_001465055.1 Ptychodera flava | reverse complement strand
TGGGTTGTTGGAGAATCTCGTCTGTACTTGTGCTGAGTATGCACGTGTCTATGGTGAAGTTGAAAGCTACCCATGGCCTGACTATAGTAGTAAATATATCGCTAATAAAAGACACACTCGACAAACCACATTAACGCTCTCTGGCATTGACAGTTAAAATTTGAAGTTGACGGATATCATGGGGCGGCAATGATGTAAACTAAATTCTGACCTGGAATTAAGATGGACAATATGGTCGCTGAGTTACGTTAAAAGACTGACGAACAAGCCTGCAGTGACATTCATGACGTACAACAAGTGCTCAAGGGACCAGAGAAGAGGCACCCTAATTTTCCGAAGAGAGCAAACATCTGAACGATTTAGTATGATAACGCACCAGTTAAGTAGACTCTGTAACAGACCAGATGAAAAGAGATACTTTGATTTTCAAAGGTATATTAGAGAATGAAACCTAAGACCATTCGGAAGCCAAGGTGAAAAATTTCATCATAGATAACCTCGGTATCGAAGGAGACACATTCAATTCGACAGGAACCATTGACAAGAGAATGCGCGTTCTCGCCAGCAACGAATCATTGCAAAATTTTCTCAATGCTAACCAAAAAAAAGAAAAAAAAGAAAAAGATAGAAATGTGCCTCAACCTCAACTGTCATTTAACAAAAAAAGGTCAAAGTGTGTCTTCAGAACTTGTACATGTTCTTGAGAGTTTTTGTCTTCTGTTCAAGCCTTGGACGCATCTTTCCTATATAAATTAAGTAGAATATGCCTCGGGGACAGATGTTCGGACTAACAAACTTTTACAATTCCTTTCTGATATCATTTGGGGGGGGGGGGCCTCATTTTAAAGCTCTTGGAATAAGCGAAATTTTCACCATCTTAGTGTTTCGAAAATCGAAATTTTATTTTTCCCCATAGAGTTAACACGGGGACGGTGACCACTTTGAATTTCAAATATCGGTAAATGTCAAGTAATTTGTTTTTCCAGTACCAACCTGTGCTCCTGATTTCTGTTCTTGATTTGGTGAGAAAATGGCTGAAAGTTTCACTGAGGAAATATTTAACTCTTTAACTTCTGAGGCGCATACTACCTTAGGTCTATCTATGAGTGTTCGATGACGTCTTTACACACAGTAAACTATCATCTACTTAATATTGTGCACTATGAGACGTTTTCAATAATTATATTTATTTTCCTTTTTATTCACTTACTGTTGATATTATGATTAAATTTCTCTATTTTACATATGACAGAACATCACACCACAATTGTTTAAACGATCATTAACTTCGAAGTAATTATTTCTAATGGCGTGCATATTTGCAAATACATGGGTAGAGGGCATTTGGAACAAAAAAGTCTGGATTGGGGCAAGAGGCGTGAGTGTTTTCCCCAAGACTTTAAAGGGAAGTTCACCAAAACATCACACAGCAAAGGACCGAAATCTCCCGAGTCAACCAAGTGAAAAACAAAGATTTTTAACTTTTACTGAACTGTGTCATGATGTGGAGTCATTTCTATTTTCTTATTTACAAAATAACTAGAATTGTTCACAAGTCCATTAGCTGTGGGTTTCCTACGCACGGAGAGAGGTCATCCACGAAGCCCTTCACAGTAGAAGTTTTCATCCCTCGGCAAAAACGGCAAAAACAAACTAACCAACTGAAAAAAGGACGATTTGGTTGTCCGAACAAGATAATTGCACAGATTTTCATTTAAAAACAAATTTTAGCAAGGCACCGTTTTCACTGCGCCGTAGCAAAATTTAATCAAATATAAAATTCTAATTACCAAGCAAAATATTCACGGACGTTTTCAAATGATGGCTCACCGCCAGAAGTTTGTTTCAGCCGCGTTTTTGTCTATTACATCATGTGAAGTATCCCCTTTTAGTACCAAATCCATTATTTTGCATATTTTCAACCATCTCTCTCATTCCGGCCCAATTTCTTTCATTTTCCCATAGTTTTAACAAACCACCAGTTACGTCCACCCACCCGCCGAATGTCTCTATTCTACTCAGACTATCAACTCTTCCGTTTACTCTCGTTGGCAGTTGTCCACTCGCCCACCTTCGTTTGTGTTCTCACACACGCGCCTCGCAGGCTGATCTGTCAATCAAAGACCCTCTTTCTCTGACATATATTGGAGACAATTTCCGTCTATGTCCGTAATCTGCCGCCTTCATTAAAATTAACGGTCGGACCTCGACACTGTCGAAATATTTGACCAACAGGCCAATTTCCGCGATAAAATCGAGCGTAGCTTAGACAAAGTAACAGTTGTGATGACTCAATGGACCTTTCATACATATATGAAACGCACCTCGCACAAAGAATGCACTCCATTGGTTCATTAGGGAACAGTCACCGACAATCGGGCTGACGTTAATTAGCCCTTGATAAGTAGTCAGGTTTCCTACGTTCCTGCCGCGAAGACACTAAATGCAGTTACCGTGGTCACACAACTGAGTGGTGATGACACTCTGTCAGTGCGTCACTGCTGTCATGGCAACATTCTGTGAGACTTCCGTATAAACACCTTGGAAAAACAGTCCTATGTTGGAATATCAAGCACAAAACTGACATATAAATAGAAAAGAAAAAAAAATGCTGTGTCAGTTGTATAATTCTCCATAAATGACTTGCAAAGTGTTTCGGAAAAAAAAGACATTTGCTTTGTCTCCGACAACCATGGATAGTCTTTTTCAGGGAGAGGTATATTTATGTTCTGTGGATTACCGAAGTGGTGCGCGCATTTAAGTCATAGTGTGTTTGTTGATTTGACAACGAGTTCAGGCTTGTCATGACGATAGCCTGCAAGAAACTGGTCAATGGTTCCACTCCAGAATAAAAAGGACGGTATATGTCCTACAGCCTCAGTACGCCCAAAGGATCACGTGCTGTACAAACTAACCCATGTGTTCAAGCGCGTATGGAAATACACGTATTTTTATGTGCGTTTGCGCATATACAGATATACGGCAAAATCAAAAACAACACTTGAGAAGAAACAACCGTCACAAATATCACATAAACTTCTATTTTGTCCACGTATCAACTTAAAAATAATTGTTAAACTCAATGTATTTTACTTGAGTTTAGTTTGAAACAAAGTGAGCGATCTTAAAGTTGTAAATATGGACTAGAAAACATTTCACTGCATAATAGCCGACTTGTATACCTGATTGGATCGCATCGTTAAACAAACCCAGATGTATAATTGCCAAATTTGTCTTAGAGAAAGGTTCAGATTTTTTTGAGTGTTGGAAAGTACAACGGTTTTCTATTTGCAAGAGGATTCAGTATTTATCTTAGTCATATGAAAAGTTCACAGCGAAGTTGTAGAGACGAAGTAGGGGTGTCCAACTTTGTCCAATAGCGCTGATCGCAAATGACGTCACTGTTCTCTCTCATTAATATGCATAAATAAACATTTGTCCGCATTTTCAGCATAAACAACGAAAATAAAGCCTGCGAGTGTTAGGGCTATTTAGCGTCACACTTATTCGTATGAATTGATGACTGAGACTACAAGCTGCAACAACAGCCGCGCACACAACGACAAAATTTGTCCGAATTTCAGCTTATTTGTCCGAAAGTCGCGCGCGTGCAGCTATATTTAGTAACAAACCCGAAATCGCGATCAACGCTATTTGAAGTAACACAACACCTGCTCATATAGTAAAGTTCTACCTCACATGCGGCTTGACAAATACCGTAATCATGCCTTCGTGCACAATTGCCCGGTTTGGAACTGTATTGCTAGAAAAAAGAGTGGCAGCTCAGTCTTCTTAATCTCTGTTGTAGGTAAATTGTAATGTATTTTCCGTTTCACTTGTATTATACTTTTTCTTGTACATCTCGGAGAATCGTGCGAAATGCGCATTGTTTAATTTTCAACAAAAATCATTGTTTATATGTTATGTCCTATCTGTTGTTGTGGTTGTTGTTGTTGACTTCTGAATTCTTGTCCGGACTAATTTTCATTTATCAACGGCAGTGTTGCATATATTACACAGTACGTTGAGATTAGTAGCTTAAAAGCTGGTAGTACATGCGCTTGGGAGAACTTGAGGAGAATAAAACGTACGGTTTTCTAGGAAAAATATAATCAAAATATCATCGAAACTTGAAAAAACGTCTCACGATAAGTCTCGCCTGACCAATGTGTAGCAGGGCCGCGTCATCTATAACTTGATTGCTGATCGGTCGATTGCCGATTGCAACGGATCGAGAATAAATTTATCGAAACATAACAACCGATCAACCAAACAAATAAATACACAAACACTTATAATGTAAAAAACTTAAATTTGAGCCATAGTGGATAACATTGACACGTAGACCGTTGAAGAAATATCGTCGTGCCAACTACGAAAAGATCTGCGCATGTCTGTAAAGTTGCATGTTTCGGTCGAACTGATCACGGATGCAACGGAGTGCAATGGTACATGGTCGAAAAGATTCCGTGTAAACGACAGTCGGTTTTTGTCCAAAATTGGACCGACAACAAACATTTTTTTTATTTGTTTTCTGTTTTCCCTTGATAAAGCACAATTATAATGAATGGCGACGCGTGATGTCATGACGAAGTAACCCCGCTGAGTTTTTCCTTTAAATCAACAAGACTGGGCAATTATTGAACCTTTTTGCAATTACGTGATAAAGGAACAGAAACAGAATCGTCTATAGTTTGCCCGATTTTTGATCACGATTGGTATTAAGAGAGACAGAAACAGGACTTCACTATGATCGTGTACATCTTTTCACATGGTATGTAAGAATGTGTGTTTTAATTTGATGTATTTGAGATGACTTATATTGTGTACGACTGTGGACAGGTATTATACATCAATGGTCATATTTTTCCTCGTGGATATTGCGTTTAATCCCCGACCAATGTCGAAGTCAGTCAGACTGGCGTTCTGACAATTTTGTTTGGGCTCGGCCGATTAGTCACTGACAATAGCTTTGATGAAGTGTTTCGTGTCGCACGTGGATGCGATGGTGTTCAAAAGAGACGATAATATTTAGGTGATCTGCGGTTTTTATAACGGGAAAAGTGACCCTGGTGGCCGGGCCATCGCCAGTTATTCTGGTCAATAGAACTATATTCGACCGAGGCAGAATCAAAAGTCGTATATCATTGTAGATCCCGGCGATTTCAATAGCTGACAAATGCGCCGATGAAAAAGCGAAAAACAAGATGGATATCAAATGTTAGGACACTTCTAAGAAGAGTTCAATTGTTGAAAGTCTTTCGTCGCTTTACACACACACTGGCATCGACAAAATATGCCATTATTTTCGTGCATCATAGCGAAAGGAATTCCTTTCTCGCCAACGTCCAACCTTTCAATAAAAATGTACTATAGCTCCCTAATGACCATGTGACACCAAAATCGTGAAATGTTCTGATTGAAGCGAAGACCCTCGCATGGGAACGGAAGTCGGTCAGAAAGCTCTGGCCGCGTTGACACGTACCCCTATTGTTGAGTCATCCCGCGTTGCCCTGGTGATGTCGTGCGCCGATGACGAAACAGGTGGCAACCAATCAAATCCTTCACGACGGACACTGAGAAGTTGACGAGAATATTTTAAGCGTTTTCAATGTTTTAACTCAGTCATATGCGAGGCATTTTAACACGGCAATCTCCTGTTCTGCCTTGACGACATACCGTTGGTACACGTTAAGGTCTGTACTTGTGCACCATGGCACTCTCTGAAAAAGCTCTGGCGTTTTCGATCGCCTCTCTTTTAGAAGAGGATGCTAACAAAAAAGACAAGCCTTTGTCATCTGCTTCGAAGCTATGCGGAAGTTATGATGGATCAGACGACATGCACCTTCCAGCGTATTGGCACAACAATAACAACAATAATAACAAAACCAGTCACCTACCTAGTAGCCTGCGAAAAGGCATCACAGAGGGACCCGATTTCCACCAGCCTGACAGCATAAACATGTACAACAACGCCACAGGTGCGCAGAGATGCATCTCAACTCTTGGAATCAATGAGAAATTCTCAGGAAAGCATTCGAAGTCCGAGCCAGTACTTAAAACTTACGACAAAGACCAAGATACCCTGTCAATGGCAATGCACGAAGAGCAATTCGACCGGGGCGAATCAAAATTGAAGTTATCAGCTACCAGAAACGGCATCACCGTGTCTCTTGCGGAGCCTGAATTGTGGACCGAATTTCACAAATGCGGCACAGAAATGATACTGAATCGCGCTGGAAGGCAAGTTGACTTTTAATACGTAACATTTTCAGAGAACTTGTCTATCGACCAAAAACCCAAACCAAAGCATTCCTCCGATGTGTTGTGCCGATCTTACATATTTTCCCAGTTCATCCGGCGCGGAAGAGAAATTTATCGCCGTTCGTAACAGTTTCTTGCTTGCATAAAACAGAAGATGCTCCTTTCCCCATCTTGGCGACTGAAAGCTTACAGTTTATCTTTGATCGAAAATTGTATGCAACCAACTCTATACATATCACACTCATTGAGAGTTTTCCTAAAAAGTTCTATCTCTCCCGAAATCAAATAAATCATGACGTTTGCATTAGGATCGTACAAATATCCTAAGTTTTATAAGGATTAACTTTCACTCTAAGGATGTAGAACCGGTGTGTTACCAGGAGATCTGGTATGTGTCGATCAATAAACTAGTACCATTATTCGCCCCTTCGTGTCCACAACTAAAACTAACGATTATCCTCCACCACTTATAAAATATATAAATTCATAGAGCAGCTAGGATAGAACCTGATGCATTTGTATACCAGCGACTTCGTTTGATTTACTCGATATTTCATACAATAACAGTTAGCATTGACTGCGTGGCTTGTCGTTATGTCAAAATGTTTCCAAGATTCGGTTCGGATATTTTCGTAGATTCATGTAGTATTGATCAACTAGTCTTAACCTTTCGGTATGTCCAGTACTGGAAAGACGCATATATAATTGTTTATTCAGAAAACGATAGGTGTCGCAAAAGATTGGTTTTTTTACTAGAATAAATGTCTTGCACAGACAGGAACTCCAAGCCGGATGAGTTTTACTGCGGCCAGCGGTACTCCTCTTCACATCAGTAATGTTACTGAAACTTGCGATAGCTTCTGTATGAATTGAAGCAAAGATCGGAAACTCCAGTTTTCCAAAATTCATTAAACTAGTCTGATTATGCACAGTTAATAAAAGTTATTACGCATCTAGAAATTGACGGGGGCAACTACATTGTCGGATCTTTGTAGCGTCTGTAATCGCGTCGAAAACGACCGTGACAAATGATTAAGTTAAATGATGAAGTTTACCAGTCATTGACAAAGAAAAGTCGTCAAAATAATCAGAATTATTGCTGATCACTTTATTTGTAAGTTCTACATGCTAATTAATTCATTGCGTCTCAAGAAAAGGGCTACTTCATCAACCATAAACTTCTTTTCAACCACGGGAATTGTTAAGATTCCATGTCAACGCCAAGACTGGAAGCATGCGTTGTCTTTGCAAAGACAATACATAAACCGTCTCGGTTAAAATTTTCTTTTTTTTGTTGGCGATGATGTACTTCTGAGATTACATTGGGAATGTTTTCTGTGAAGAAAACATCTGATTCATTTCTCGATGAAGTGCATCATTGAAAGTCAGGGAATTTGCAGTATTGACATCGGTCAGAAGCTATGCCGGTCGCCCTCTTCCACTGAGCTGTTTGACACTTGAATTCATTACGCTGACAAAAACCCTTCGTATACTGTTAATAATAACGTAATTATTGATACTGGGATCTCATAAACAGTCAAACTTTCATCACTATCCACTGTAAACCTGAAGAGGCCGTGGCATATCACTGGTTCTTAGTTCAAACTATTGGAAACGGACTGACATTTGCACCTCACGTTTGTATCTCACAAATTCCACTTTCTATCAGTTTGGCGAAAACAATCGTTTCCGTTGTCAACTTTTGAGAAATCACCGGAACCGTAACAGTTGGGAAATACTATTACACGGACGAATCCGACATGTTCAAAACTTTTCAATTTTGTCTTTTGTCTTGAGTTCGATTCAAGTGTTTATATGTATGTATGTATGAATGTAAGTCGTTCTCTCTCTCTCTCTCTCTCTCTCTCTCTCTCTCTCTCTCTCTCTCTCTCTCTCCATATCTATCTGTCTCTCTATATGTCGAGCTATTATATATTATTATATATTATATTATATATATATATATATATATATATATATATATATATATATATATATATATATATATATATATATATAGGCATCCGTGCATGTCTGTATATATTGTGAAGAAACAAAAAAAAAGATACTTAAGTTGAATACCATTGAGTTTTCGTTAGATTGTATCAAATATCAAATTATTTCATGTTACTTCTTACACAGGCGGATGTTTCCTTGTGTTGTGGCCAGCGTTCAGGGCCTAGATCCCACCGCCTTGTACAGCTTTAAGATGAGGATTTGTCCGGCCGATGGTAATCGTTACAAGTTCATCAATAACAACTGGTTACCAGTCGGCAAAGCAGACCCACCGCTGGCCAACAAACCATTCGAACATCCAGATTCACCAGCCTTCGGTGAATTTTGGATGAGAACCAAAATTTCTTTCGCAAAAGTCAAAATTACTAACAACAAAGACAATTTAGGAACGCATGTAAGTATGGTCTTTAACAGTTTACTATGTACATTGTCAATCAAATCCGTAATTATGAGCGTGATGAGTGAAACTCGTAAGTGGATAATGGATACGTGTGTAGAGACTATAGTTCAAGCACTGTTGTAGAAATATTTCTGTTATTGTTTATATCTATACATTTCTAGCTATACTGATCTTCAATTATTATATATTCTCGATATCCACACGGAGGCATACCTTTAATTATTGATATAAATTATTGATATATTTTGTGCTTGTTGTCAATTTACCGAATATCTTTTAGTCATGATATATCCAATAATGACTTGCAAAACGCCATGCCGCAGTATCAATTGGATTCTATAATAATTGCACTATGATCTGAACATCAGCCGTAACTTTGAACTTTTCTTTCTGCAGACGGTTCTCCATTCCATGCACAAATACACGCCGGTTATCGTGATTAAACGGGAAAAGCCCTGCAAATCGAAGGGAGAGGAAAGCGAGTCGTTGTATTTCGACTTCGAAGAGGCGTCGTTCATCGCTGTCACAGCTTACCAGAATGAACAGGTCACTCAACTCAAGATACAGAACAATCCATTCGCCAAGGCATTCCGAGACGCCGATGTCACCGCGTAAGTAAATGCTACACCCTTATAAACACCCATTTCTGTAATTTCAACAGAAAAAGTTGATAGTAAATAATTTATCAGCGTATCCCTCAATTACAACCATTCAAACCTCTAATCGGCGGCTTTCCGTAGAAGACGATCGACGTACACTAAATGTTGCTTGAGATTCGGATAGAGAAAACTAGCTTAGCTTTTCAACTTTGAAAACTGTTTTAAGGTTCCCATATGCGCACATCGCATCACCAGTACATGTTATCGGTCTCTCTAGCATTTTGATTTGAGTACTCTATTCGAATACTATCATGTCACGTCTATGGATACAAACGATTTTTTCAATATTCTCATATCGATCTTCCGTTTTTGCAAACGTTTAAAAGTTGGACATGGCTGTCTTTTTTATCCAAAACCTGTATGGTCCGACCTATTGATTCGTCATGAAAACACAAAACAAACAATTAAACAACGAAGTGGATAGAAGTCCACGACAAAATGGTAACCTTAATACATCTGACTTTTCCAGAGATAAAAATGACACACCAAAGCAACAGATTACCCCAGCAAAGCTCATTCAGAAATATCATGATGATCAGCTAACAAGTATTTTACTTATTTTGCGTTTACCATTTCAGAATTTTACAGGGTGCTTACATGTTGACAGGTAGTCCGCTGGGGGCTTATCAGGCCTTGTACGGAAGTAATGGTAAGTTTCTCTCCTAGACCAGAGCCATACGACTCTTATTTGATCATGATTCATTGTAATATAATTTGTCTCCTTGAATTATTTTCAATCTTGTAATTCTGAACACGATCAGTTTCTACATCTTATACAGTTGTATAAACCATCGAAAATTATCATGAAGTTAACGACCTCATGAATACCACTCGACCTTACATGATGATTATATCACTTACATGTAAACATATGTGTGCGTGTTGGGATTAATTTTGTAATCGGGCATCTAAGTGGTTTCTTTTATTTTAGTCAAAGGAAATAAAAGTGCTGTTCCCCGGGATTTTCTAGGCGTGGAATCAGAAGCGGCGAGTGATTTTTCCACTGCTATTATACGAATAAATACATTTTTAAATGCCATTGACTCAGAAATAAATTTCCATTTCCCATTCAAGTAAATTTCCCATCGGAACTGATTGAATGCGTAGTCACAGCAAGTCCGTATTATACCGGTCTGACGTGAAATATTGTTTCCAACAATTTTCATCTTCTCATTACGTAATGAAACAACGAGCATACGATCACTGTTCAGGCATGAGGAAAAAAGGCATTACGGAAGTGAACGGCTGATGCGTACCGATTCTATGATTCTTTCGTGCCTTCTTATTTATATGATAATTCTTTGATTGAATATTTCTGGTTGCGCCGGTAGGTGTGTGCGCAATTGTCATAACAAAAAGCACGATAATTAAATCGCAGCAACAACCAGTGAAGCGATATAAATTCAATAAAAAAGACAACAAATATGTTAATGCAACGCAAGACGGCTTGGCCACTTTGCATACGCCCCCTCCCCCTCCCCATGTTGAAATCCGGCAATAAATAATCACTCCTGTTCATCTAACAGTCAACTTAAGTGAGTATTTTCAACCATCGGATTAAGTGACATCTCTTACACATTAAGCGGTAGAGTCTAAGTCACTGTCTTCGGACAGTGTTCTTGTAAAATGTACACCATTGTAGATATAACACAATATCAGTCAGAAGCGTAAAGTTTCCGAAAGATTAGATGACACTTTACTGACACAGGCAGAACAGGTAAAAATATACTGACATAATTTTTGATAGTTACTGATAGATGCTCTTACAAACTTCCAGCTTCAGAACACAGTAACAGCGAGTAGCTATTTGAATCTGTACAATGCACGATCGACATTAATTGAGTTCGGGGTTGATTTTGAGGTTTTATATGGCAGAAAGTATGTATTATATGACATAAATGGTATTATTGTTAAAAGTGAGTATTACGTGATGTAAAAACAGAAACAGTATCCCCTGAATTCAAGTCGGGACATGCACATACGCATTATGAAACCAGAGCGTAAGCTTATGGAATTCCGATCTAGTATTTTTATCCAGGAAACTTTACCTGGTCTCAGCTGTTTGCGTTTCAGGAAAAGTTTTGACATAGACAACATAGACAAAGCGTCTTACATCATTTATATTACACTCTCTTGACAAAATTAAAACTCGTGTACCACAGAAGTAAATGGACTATCGCGATTACCGTGGTCTTGTTGGTATATTCGTCAATCGACTGCTCCCTTATTCATTGGGTGGTAAATTGTGACGCATGCGCTGTATAGCTACTTTTTACCTTCCATTAGCGATCTCGAACTTGACGAAGTTTTTTTTTAATTTTTGCAGTGTTTCAGGTCGGTGGTGCAGGATCGATGGAAAAGAGGAAATCCTCCGCAGAAGTGTGTACAAGGCGACTTAAAAAATGCCACAGCAGTGAATCAACAATACGTCATCATTATTCACCAGAAAAGAGAGCACGATCCTCGCAGAATATTGGTGCTTCGTACGCTTTCTCGGAAAACACCACCAGAGGCCTACACTCAGAAACAGGAGGGTGCGTCGATATTAAGTCACTTTCCTCGCATGACCTCTGCGATAGGCACAGATCGGGTGACTGGTGCTTGTACGGTAGTTCATCATCGGTTTACCAACCACGGTACCAACCCCGTTTCAAACCATACCACGGTCCGACGATCCGCCAAGCAACTTCGACGTTCGCACCGGAGAGAGCTTTCCCTCTCCAAATCCCGAGGTATGCGCGACAACTCTCCAGAAGCACGGGCTCCATTTCCTGTACGGAAATGGGAGAAAACTACCACGCGCAGGTCGAGGGAATTTCTCTCCGCAGTCGGTCCAGTGGCACTCTGATGATGTCACCGACATGGGCAGACGACACGAGTACTACATTTCAAACATCGATGGAATACAAAACCAAGGGGGACTCATGTGTATCTGGGAATCGCGAAGACAACGACACCTATGAACCAATGAATCTCGCCATTCACAAAGACACCTTATAAAGTCGAATCCGTTCACAGTCCCCTGTGATCTATTCCGCTCTTGGACGATGCGTCCCATAGACTTGTGTACATTTGCATAGTCCAAGAGCGGAATAGATCACAGAGGACTGTGGTGATGATCACGTTTGTCAGTTCATCATCAACCAAAAAAAAGGTCGAGAGGAAAGACGATAAAGATTGTTTTGATTACACTCTGAAGTATCGTTCCAGCACACTCCATATCTTTCCTTGTTTTCAGGAAAAGAATAAATGCCTTTCCGTGTGTTGTTGTAAATCACGTTTAATTCACAAACCGTAATAAAACATACATTTTAAGACAGTGTCCAGTGTCGTGAAATATGATCCCGTTAATGCATCACTTGATTTTTCCTTATGTACAAGTCTGGTTTTTTTAAAAGATGAATTTGTATGAAAATTAGAAGAGTACATATAAATGGGGTACACCGCTCATCGTCCTAATCGTCACTTCAGAGAGGTCACCCACTTTGGGCAAAGTGAAGGCAAAAGCCTGAGCACTCACCTACATATATATTGTGAGCAAATAACGTTGGAGCCAAGTTTCCTTTTATACATACAACGCGAAGACGCTGCCACAGTTCTGAAGTGAAAGTTTCGAAATATGTCACTGAGAGGTCACTCAAGAGCTTTACCAATAATTGTTTAAAGACAGTCTAAAATATGTTTACTTCGTTCTACTCGGGAGGCATTAGTGATCTAATCATAATCAGAAATGAATTTGCATGAGTAGTCTACACACATTTAGAAGAACACATTTAGAAGAAGAAGAAGAACAACAACAACAGCAACGACAGCAGCAAAAACAACAACAACAAAAACAATAGTAATAATAATAATAATAATAAATAATAATAATAATAACGTCATCACACCATTTTCATCATCGTCGTCATCATCATCATGATCATGGTCATCATCATCATGATCATCATGATCATGATCATGATCATGATCATCATCATCATCATCATCATCATCATCATAACAATAGAAGCAGAACAAGGTAGGGTTACTGTCAAGAGAGATGCGGTGTATTTATAGTGATTGACTGAATGATATGTGTGTCCATTAAGGGGTGTTCTACGTGTGTGGGCTCGACTAAGAAAAAGATTTCACACAATCGTGAAGTAGGAGTTGTTTTAAGGAGACAAATGTCAGACGTAGAATCCTTGTAAGTGTCTGGAGGGAGCACACTTATTTAGTTATCTGATACCTTTGAAAAGTCGAAACAAATGATTGTTTGTGCTGTCCAAGGCCATTTCCAGGATAGGATCCCGAGTCTTCCCTGGAGCAGATGCACGTGCCATCTGACTGGCAAAACATGAGCTATATGTCTGCTGGTCTTTAAAGGGTTTGACAGTTTCGGATGAAGGTGTGACAGTGGGCTTGAATTTGGGTGAAGTGGGTTAAATTTTGACCAGTAATTGTACCGCACTAATACACGTCCGCAATTGAATGAGCCCTGTAGTTCGCAAACTCACTTCAAAGTTTGGGGTTACCTGGGTTCTGAATTTTAGGACAGATTCCCCTATCGACGTATCTTCTCCAAATAATAGTCGTCATGTCCGATTTAATTACTATTCCCTGCATAAAGATGGCTTGAGGGTATTAATGTACTGTCTTATTCGAGAAAAAAAATGAGATTTAAAATAGTAATAATTTGTATGCCATGCATGGTTAGGCGCGTCGTTTTGAACTTGAAGGTGCAACAGTGAGCTCGTATTTCGGTGTAGCAAGTTTTCAAAGTATCTTCGGTGTTTGCTAAATATCAGGCACATCTATTAAAGGGAGCATTCAGTTATTACGAGGGGGGGGGGCGGATCCGGGCGGAGGAAATTGAGGGTGGTCCTTCATACAAAATGTGACCCTACCCTGATGCCCATTTCTAAAATGTAACCTTTCTCCCTCCTCCTCCAAACTCCAAGGTTTGAAATGTGTGTATAACCTTGATAGAACTGCAGACTTTGTTATGTTACGATTAAGATATTGAAAGAGCATTTGCTGTAACTTTTAGTCATACTTTTATTTTCTTGTTCTGTGTATCAAATGCTGTTTCCTGTTAAACTTTCTATGGCGTATCGGTATGCCAAGTATTCTGCTTGTCAACAAAGCCCATACACGTGTAATGACAATTGTTATTGTTGACAAATAAATTCTTGTCCGGACTTGAATTCAATTTTCGACAATAAGAATACCGACTGTACAAATATAAGATGTACTAATAAGCTACCAGTGGGTATTTCATCATACCTCAAGGATTTGAACCAGACACTGCAGTTGATACACAGAATAAAAAAATACTATAAAAATAGCCAAAGTCACAGCTAATAGACCTTTAAGACTGGTTAATATTAGCTCAGTGGATGTGAAACTTTGGAAATCACGCAATGCAAACTGTACTTTAATTAATACTGATACTGTGATTTCTAAATTGTGCATACTCTAGCAGACCGTGTCACCTGGAAAATATCCGTTATATCAGAGTCTTTATCACTCTTAAGTAGATTTCCTCTCTCGCCCTCTCAACACTTTGCTATGGCGCAATATACAGCATCTTGTAAAACATGTTATAGACATATATTTAAAAGCTTTGCTATGGGACATTATATATAGAATACATCATGTTTTATAAAACGTGAAGCTGATGATCACAAGAGAGACATTTGTTATGCTAGTATTAAAAATGGTTCACAGCATAAGTAGGTGCTATGTGTGTCCTTGTTTGCATCTAGTGATGCACCATTCATATAGTAATACAGTTATGCACATAACATATGCGGTTTTTGGAAACTATGCGAATTGCAGAGACTGCAACTGCAATTCTCATAGGACTGTCGTAAGGTTTCTGTGCACAACTCATTCAGACAATTAAGGGACTGGTCAGTTTCTTCAGCCTGGGGGGGGCGGTGGAT